>JAUFNR010000050.1:0-221432 GCA_031216915.1 Pictodentalium vernedei | reverse complement strand
GAAATAAGTCCCGCTGCCATATTGCCAATGGTTGCGGGTATAAAAAAAGGGGAGATTTTTTGCTGCCCCTTCTGATAAAACTTAAGCGCGGTGGCTTCAATTTCTGGTAACCCTCCAATCCCTGAACTGACGTTAACACCGACACGGGTTAGATCAACTTGATGCGTATCGCTATCCATCAATCCAGCATCATCCAACGCTTGTTGGGCAGCTGCGAGCGCAATACAAATAAAACGATCGTATCGTCTTGCTTCTTTTGCAGAAATGTATTGTTCAGGATGAAAGTTTTTAATCTCTCCTGCAATTTTGCTGGTCACCATGAGTGGGTCAAAGTGCGAAATAGTGCGAATACCCGATCGCCCTTCACAAACATTCTCCCAGCTCTCCTTGAGGGTATTGCCAGTTGGACAAAGAAGACCCATCCCCGTCACAACAACGCTTGGAAGACTAGACTTGAAACGCTGCATACCTCAAAAACATTCAAAAACAGCACAAAATAGGAAACAGAGGCATTATTGTCAAGAAAGCACTGTAAAAGCTAAGTTGGCTCTTTGCATATTGACCCCTGACATCAAACGGCGACCGGTATAACGTTCAAGAGTTAGCGTGTTTTTCAATATAGTCTATTGCCAATTTAACTGTGGCGATTTTTTCGGACTCATCATCCGGAATTTCAATTTCAAACTCATCTTCAAAAGCCATGACCAACTCTACAACATCAAGCGAATCTGCATTGAGATCCTCAAGAAAGCGGGCATTAATATCAATGTCAACCTCATCCTTGCCCAGTTGTTCAGCAACGATTTTTTTGACACGTGGTTCAACATTATCCATAATATCTCCTATCTGAAGTAAATAAGCGGATTCTAGCAAAAAAAACGAATCATATGACTAAAAACAAAATGGAATTGCTTTTAAACGCTGCTATCCTGCGACAGCATCGAAAAGAAAAAAGCGGCCAAGTTTCTATTTTTTAAACAAGCCTTTTGCTCAAAAACAGAACCTTAGAGACTTTCACAAAAAATTAGGCGACTTCTACAACGCCCATCATACCAGCTGCAAAATGACCTAAGACATGACAATGAAGCATCCATAAACCAGGGTTGTCTGCTACCAAAGCAACTTTTGTCGCTTGGTCAGGGAGTAAAAACAACGTATCGGACCAATAAGGCAGTTTTGGATCTAACACCTTAAAAGTATGCCCATGTAAATGCATTGGATGAGGAAATCGCGTACGGTTAACAAAATTCAAAACATAGGAAGCCCCTTGTTTGAGTGATAATAAAGTAGGCTTATGGCGTTCATCTTCTTTGAGCGCCTTGCCATTGATCGTCCAAAAGAGTCCTTGGGCCATCATATTTCTGGACATTCCCATTGACATGGCCCCCCCTTCAAGCGTGATGGTATGCTCTGTTGCTCGATCAAGATTGGGTTGTGCAACAGGGTTTGCGGGCAATGCGATGGGCGTTGACGAAAGCGCTTTTTGTCTTTGAGGCTGACTTTTCAGATGCACATTAAAAAGTTTGATAGACTGATCAAAACGGTCCCATATTTCATACGTTTTATGTTTATCCGAAAAATCCACGACCACATCCAAGCGCATGCCAGGGGCCAAATAGGTTGAGCGGTAAGGTCGAGGCGTTATTGGATGCCCATCAATGGCGATTAAGGTTTTTTGTGAAAACGCCGATAAATCTACCACAAAAATACGGGCATTTGCCGCATTAATCAATCTTAATCGAACCCTTGCATTGGGGTGAGCATTAAAGGTGGGAATATATTTGCCATTAACGGTTAACACATTGCCATATCTGCCGTTGTGTACCATATCATGGCGACTTTGAAATTGAGCATGAACTTGAAAGTTTTTATCAATACGCCAGTCTTTGAGTACCATAACCCAATCGTCATCCACAGGATAATCTTTTTTTTCTTTAATAATCAACGGACCCAATAAACCTCGCTCAAGCTGTTCCATGCTGTTGAGATGGGTATGGTACCAATACGTCCCTGCATCGTTCACCGTAAAGCGATAGGTAAAACGCCCTCTATTTGGGGCGATGGGTTTTTGCGTGAGATAGGGTACACCGTCCATGCTGTTATCAAGGCGAATTCCATGCCAATGAACGCTTAAATCTTCCATTAATTGATTTTGAACCTGAATGGTAAGATTTTCTCCCTGCTTGGCATAAATAGGGTTTGCAAAAACATCGTTCTTAAAGCTCCAAATACGCGTAGCGGGCTTATCTTTAAAAATGTTCCAAGTTGTTTTTTGGGCCTCTAGAGAAAAGGTGTTTTTATTCTCTAGGATTGACGATACTGCCATTGACGCCGTAGGGAATACTAAAGGGGAGTATGCCGTGTATTTGATAAAAGCTCGTCTATCCATCTATGATCCTTTCAATGGGGTAATGTTTTAGCTTTTTTGCGTTAGGTGAATTCGACTCATAAGTGCACCACTTCTGATTGACCAGCTATAAGCGCCATATGTATTATTATATACCTAAAAAGCGCTATTCTTTGTTCAGAGCAAGACAAGTGCTTAAATTATTTCACCGAGAAATAGATAAAACGAGTATGTCGCGCGGTTGAAAACCATCTCGCGGGCGAGCCACTTTCTCTAATCCTGATATTAGCGCTTGATGATTTTGGCTGTGATCCATGAGTTTATCAATCCACCCAGCTTATGGCAGAACGATTTAGTGGAGGCATTGCCGATGTACTAAAGACAACACGATTTATGACTCAAAAACATGGAGAGAAACGATACACAGCAATAATTTATGCTTTATAGTTACGAAAATATCAAAAAACATTGGGTTATGAAGCAACTAAATGGTATGAGAAATCTCCCATATCATTTCAAAAACCGGTTTATGGCTACGGGATGTGGTAATAACTAAAACTCAACACTGCCTCCAATACTTATTGAATGCAAAGTATCAGTATTTTCTGAAAATATAGTGTCGTACCTGTATGTGATGAATGGCTTGAAGATTGCATAGTGCCGTGGCTCCCAACCAAGGTTGGTCATTAATCCAACTGGATTGCTTGAGTGTACCGTGCCGTATAATGATATCCCTAAAAAGAGTTTTCCTTTGTTTAGAGCAAGGCAAGTTCTTAAGTGCTTCATTCACGAGATGGTTGAAAGGAGCCCGTAGAGCGACTGGAAACCATCTCGTGAATTTATCATTTTCTCATAACCCATTTCAACATGATCTCCACTATGCAATATCCAGGTTCACATTCAACTTCATAAAAATGCCCGTTTTACTCCCGCTATTCGTCAGGAAATACAGAACGCTCAAAAACATATCAAAAACGCTCAATTGGCTCAAAAATATGGTCTACACCGCCATACCGTCTCAAAATGGCGAAAACGACGCACCGTTGCCGACTCATCACACCAGCCGCATCACTTTCACGCCAATATGACAACTGCCCAAGAGCTCATTGTTCTCGCCATTGTTCTCCCTATTCGCGAGATACAAATATTTCCTGATGTACCGCTTGACGATTTGTTGGCTGTGATCCATGAGTTCTCAACCCTACCGTTTCACGTTCAGGATTAGCCTGCTGTCTGCGCCGACACAATGTTCCCAATCTTCACCATGCATGCCATACGCCTTCAAGAAGAAAAAGCAGGTAGCACTCAACACAAATCCTTTAAAGACGATGAGCCTGGTTTTGTCCATGTTGACACCAAGTATTGCCTGTGATTACAGATCGTTTTTGTGCTACGGGAGAGCGCAAACCAACAAATCATCATCCATTTGATAAAGTGTGTGTTCAGGAGAATATTGAACATAGGTTGATTTCTCCACGCAAACCCCAAACCCATGGTATGGTGGAGAGATTAAAAATTAATAAGGGTTGAATCGCTGATGGTCTAAAGACAGCGCGGTTTAACCGTTCAAAAACCTTGTAAGAAACGATCAAAAATGATGTGATGCTTTATAATCATGAAATACCGCAAAAAGCCCTGGGACACGAATCACCGATTCAGGCGATGAAAAAATGGTATGACAGATGCCCTAAATTGTTTCGAAAGTTCGAAAGCGTCAGTTGATGATCTTACGGGACACGACAAATTAAGGTTCCTTAAAATTATCGAACCATAACGTTTTAGAAGTTTCTTAATCTATTTTTGGAGTATAAAGTGGAACAATCAACATTAAAAGAGATGCGTATGGTCTGGTTAGACATGGAGATGAGTGGGCTGGAGCCATCCACTGAAAAGATATTAGAGTTGGCGATGATTGTAACCGATCATCAACTTGAAACACTCGCAGTAAGCCCTGTATGGGTTGTTCATCAAGATGATACTGTACTTGATGCAATGGATCAATGGAACAAGAGCGTGCATCGTAAGAGCGGCTTGGTGGATAAAGTTCGACTGTCTCTTCATACGGAGGAACAAGTTGAAGAAGAGGCACTGGCTTTTTTACAGTTATGGATTGCGCCAAAAACTATCCCGATTTGTGGTAATAGCGTACATCAAGATCGTCGATTTTTAGAAGCATATATGCCTAAACTTGAAGCATTTTTTCATTATCGTAACGTGGATGTTAGTACATTGAAGGAACTCGCACGCCGTTGGGCGCCCACCATTTACCAACAAACGCAAAAGCAAAAGCACAGCAAGCATGAAGCGCTTGCCGATATTCAAGAGTCCATTGAAGAAATGCGTTATTACCGCGATTGCTTCTTGCGGCTTCCGGATTAAAAGAAAGATTTGGGTTTAAATTTCACGCCAAAGCCATTAATAACGTTTTCGGCTTAAATAGGCTTGGGCAATGGTTCCCTGGTCAAGGTATTCTAGCTCTCCACCTACTGGTACACCATGTGCCAAGCGTGTGATCTGAACGTTCGCAGAAGCCAATATTTCTGAAATAATATGGGCGGTGGTCTCGCCTTCATTGGTAAAGTTAGTCGCCAATACCACTTCGCGCACCGGATGCTCTATATCAATGTTTAAACGCGTACGCAATGCATCGAGCCCAATGTCTTCTGGTCCCACGCCTTCTAGCGGTGATAAGGCACCCATTAAGACAAAATACAAACCTTCAAAACGACGGGTTTGCTCAAAAGCCATCAAATCCATCGGAGATTCCACAATGCATAGAAGATCACGTTGGCGGGATGGATCAGAACATATTGCACAAAACGAATCTAAACTAAAATTACGGCACCATTTACAATGTTTTAATCCGTGAATGGCCTCAGATAAAGTGACAGCAAGCTCCATAGCTGCTTTGCGTTCTCGGGTCAGCAAATGAAACGCCATGCGTTGAGCTGACTTTGGTCCAACATGCGGTAAACACTGCAATGACTTAACCAGTTGATCCCAAACAGAAGGGGTTGTTATCATTTGAGAGAAAACGCCAAATGTAGGCTCAATATTTTTTGGAAGACGTCTCAGGGTAGATTCGGAATAGAAAGAGACAGACCCTCACCAATGGTTACATGGCAAACAACTTTTTTACCACAACTTATAGCGTCTGTACTTTGAAGAGGAGGCTAAACGATATTTAAATTCCGTGCCTCATGAGATTGTATGGGAACATTGTCTTTGGCTTGTTGGCTTTCTAACTTAATGCGTAAACGTACATCATTCACAGAGTCGGCATTGCGCAACGCATCTTCATAAGTAATTTTATCGGCTTCAAACAAATCAAATACAGCTTGATCAAAAGTCTGCATACCTTGATCAACCGATTTTTTGATTGCTTCTTTAATTTCACCAATTTCGCCTCCAAGGATTAACTCGCGAATCATGGGGGAGTTGATCATGATTTCTATTGCTGGACAACGCCCTTTTTTCTCCTTTATTGGGATAAGACGCTGTGAAATAATGGCCTGTAGGTTAAGGGCGAGGTCCATGAGTACTTGTTCGCGCTTATCTTCAGAGAAAAAGTTAATAATTCGGTCAAGCGCTTGATTGGAATTGTTGGCATGCAAAGTCATTAAGCACAAGTGACCTGTTTCTGCCATCTGTATCGCATGTGACATTGTTTCGCGTTCTCGAACTTCTCCAATAAAAATAACATCTGGAGCTTGGCGCAAAGAATTGCGCAAAGCGACTTCCCAAGACTCCGTGTCAATTCCCACTTCTCGTTGTGTTACCAAAGATTTTTTGTGTGTATGAACAAATTCAATAGGGTCCTCAAGCGTAATAATGTGATCTTCGCTGTTTTCATTTCGATAATCCAGTAATGAGGCTACTGAGGTCGTTTTTCCTTGACCGGTTCCCCCCACAAAAATCATGAGACCTCGTCGGCGTAAGGATAGCTCTTGTAAAATTTTAGGTAAGCCAAGCTCTTCAAATCGTGGAATTTTTGTGACTACACGTCGAATAACCATACCCACAGAGGCTTGCTGAAAGAAAACGCTCACACGAAATCGACCAATATCCAAAGGCGAAATCGCAAAATTAGCTTCCTTGGTTTTTTCGAACTCAGCCGTTTGTTTATCATTCATAATGGCACGTGCTATCTCCATCGTATGAGATGGCGTCATCACCAATTTGGATTGTGGTGACATTTTTCCTGCTAATTTCATTGATGGAGGAGAACCTACCGTAATAAATAAATCAGACCCATTGCGTACCACTAAAATACGCAAAAGATCATATAAAAAATTAACAGCTTTTTCTCGATCTAATCCAGCCATATTATTCCTTGGAGATTAATCAAATAAATTCAGACATTGAATCTTTATTCTGCGACTTGGAACGTGCTTCGTCCGCAGATATTGAGTTTTTGCGGTAAAGATCAATCAGATTTTGGTCCAGCGTTTGCATGCCGTAGCTTTGTCCTGTTTGAATGGCCGAATAAATTTGCGCGACCTTATTTTCTCGAATCAGATTACGGATGGCTGGAGTACCAATCATAATTTCATGGGCGGCAACACGGCTTCGTCCATCCTTTGTTTTTAGTAATGCTTGAGAAATAACTGCTTTGAGTGATTCTGAAAGCATTGAACGCACCATTTCTTTTTCTGCTGCTGGAAAAACATCAATCACCCGATCAATGGTTTTTGCTGCTGAGCTGGTGTGCAAGGTACCAAATACAAGGTGTCCTGTTTCTGCAGCAGTTAACGCCAAGCGAATCGTTTCTAGATCTCGTAACTCTCCCACCAGAATAATATCGGGGTCTTCGCGCAATGCCGAGCGTAAGGCATTGTTGAATGACAAGGTATGGGGACCAACTTCACGTTGATTAATAAGACAGCTTTTACTGGTATGAACGAATTCTATGGGATCTTCAACCGTTAAAATGTGCCCTTTTTCTGTTTCATTCACATGGTTGACCATTGCGGCTAAGGTAGTACTTTTACCAGATCCTGTTGGGCCTGTGACCAAAACCATACCCCGTGGATAGAGGGAAATTTCCTTGAAAATACTAGGACTTTTGAGTTCTTCTAACGTCAAAACTTTGGAGGGAATGGTTCGTAATACAGCACCAGGGCCACGATTCTGATTAAAGGCATTAACGCGGAAGCGTGCTAAATTTGGCACTTCAAACGAAAAATCGGCTTCGAGGCTTTCTTCATAAACGCGTCGTTGTGAGTCCGACATAATATCGTAAACTAAGTCATGAACCTCTTTACTGTCAAGCGATGGGAGATTAACGCGTCGAATATCACCATTAACACGTAACATCGGAGGCAAGCCTGCCGATAAATGAAGATCCGAGGCTTTATTTTGTACAGAGAACTGTAATAAATCAGTAATGTCCATAAATGTCTTTTAATTTAGTGTTTTAAATTGATGCGTTAACGACTAACATATATTGTTCTTCACATCCTTATGTCAGTGGGTTGGCGAACTGAATTTCGTTAAGCTTTCTTTATCCTTCAACAAGCGATCAATAGACGTTTTGTGCTGTCGCTTGCGCGACAACAGTTCGGTTTCAATATCCATCACCGTTTGCTCATATTGACTTAATGTTTGATGATATTTTTCGCTTCGATCATTCTTATTTTGCGCTTTAAATAATCTAACATTGTCTTTTGCAGTCTGTAGGCGTGACTTTGTAATTTTGATGTTTTCTCCGTGTTCTTTCTTTTGGCGGTTTATTTCTTTATCAATATTATCGATACTTCCATAAAGATCTTGTAGGTAGTTAAACTGGTCTTCCTGTCTTTGCTGTTCTTCTTTTAATTCGCGTTGCCTTTCCTCTTCATCAATTTTGGCTTTTATTTCTTTTTGTGTGAGTGCAGGTCCCACTGTTTCGATTCGAATACCGTCTTTATTAACGATGTCGTATTGTCTTCCCCAACAATAAGACGGACGGTCTCCACAAATACGTAAATTTCGTTCATCTTTACAACAATAGAGCACACCAAAATTATAGTTTTGGGCAGATGCTATTTGTACACTACCGATGAGCGTATATACGATAGCCGCAGTTGTATAGCGAGATAGTAATACAATCCATTTCATATTAACTCCAAGAGGATATTTGATAATAAAAGATTTTATTTGGCAGTAAACAAAACGAAAGCTGAAAGAAGAAAAACAAATGCCATTTTGCATGCCAACGTTGCTTAAGTATAACAAGGTAGTAAAATCGATTCAAAAAGAATTATCCAAACTTCAAAAAGTAAAGATATTATACGTTCTTCTGTAACTTTTTACTCAAATCAGATGTGATAAGATAAACTTTTTTCTTTTTTTGTATGCAGTCGTGGAAATTTTGACAATGATGTATAAGGTATCCTACAATTGTGTACTTCAAAAAGAGTTATCTGTTGTTTGCTGGGCGTTTTTTTGGCTATTTTTTTTTGTTTTCTTGGAAATGTTTTTTTTCCTTTTTAAGGTTGATGCGTACTTGGAATTTGTGGCTTGATCTGACGCAAAACTCGGTTCAAACGTCTTTTTAGGGGGTGTGTTGGAACGATCGGGTTTTAATGGGGAAACGGGGGAGGCTGTTTGAGGCATGGTTTTTGATATATCGCGAAACGAATCGGCCATAGCCTCAAACATCATTTTGCTGTTTTCAAAATAAGGTGTGAAAAGGTTTTCCATCTGTTTTGTTGCCATGAGTGGTGAGGACATTTGTTGTATTAATCCCTCGTTTTCAGATTTTGGAATAATTTTTTGCATATGTTCTTGAAATTGCTCTTGTGCTTCAGAAAAGCCACGCATATTGCTTTCTAAAAAACGTCCAAAAGCGCTTTGGAAGGCATGCCCATAAAAAGAAATAATTTGGCGTAAAAGCTGGTTTGAAAATAGAGGCCCACCACCTGCTTCTTCTTCCAAAATAATGCTCAACAGCACCTGTCTCGTAATATCTCCCTTTGTTTTTGCATCTTGTACTGTAAAATCAACCCCCTCCATCACCAGATCACGGACTTCACTCAAGGTAATGTATATGCTATCTTCGGTATCATAAAGACGCCGATTTTGGTATTTTTTAATGAGCCGTACGTTGGAAGAAGTCGACATATGATTGAGTTTTGAGAAGAGGGGTTTCTAAGAACAATTGGAGACGCTACATGACAAGCGTTTACAAAGAAAGAGATACATATCTTAGCGTATTTTTCTTGATCATTGACGGTTAAACGCTTTGTTGGGGGGATATTAGCACCTTTTCCATCAATGCCCAATGAATATCTGAATGACGCTCTGGGAGATTAATAAATCCGCTTTTGGAAAAACGCCACCATGCTCCAATAACAGCATTCATCAGTAAAGGGGCTAATAGCACGACCCGATCATCTTGTATTTTCCCTCCCAATATAGCCTCCCGTAAAATGTTTTTCCATTGATCTTCAATACGTGTCAGAATGTGATTGAGGCGTATGATAAGTGATTCATCTTCATTTTGCAACGCCTCACCAGTCAGTATACGTGTAAGCCCCCGGTTATTTTTGGCAAACAACAATAGACAATCATTCATCCACTTAATGCGCTCAAACGGATCAACACTTTCTTGCATAGTCCGATGACACATCGACATTAAAGATTCATCGATAAAATCAATTAACGCAGAATACATCGCGGTTTTACTACGATAGTGGCGATAGAGTGCGGCTTCCGAAAAGCCCACTTTTTGGGCTAAAGCCGCTGTTGTAATTTTCTGCCATTGAGGTGATTCAAGCATCTTTGCCATCGCCACCAAAATATCAACTTTTCGTTGTCCTTGGACTTTTTTATCGCGAGTGGGTTCTTGTTTTTTTTTCGAGAGATTGGTTTTTTGGGTTTTCACAGCTTTAACCTTCGTTGTTTTATGTATATTTGGATGATGTCTTATATTCGATTATTTGTATCATCCTCTTGTTTGATACAATGTTGATATTGTACAATAAAGTATGATGCTCATTTAAGTGTAAAAAATAGAAACAGCTTAGATAACTCATTATAAAAGAAGTCTATTTGTTTTTTAACTTCTACATTGCAAAATCTTGAGAGAAGGTCATGCGTTACGGATTTCTCAAAAACACTAAACAAGTTGTTATTGTTGAAAAAATAGGTATGCGTGATTCGGATTTTTTCTTACGATTTTTTTATTTATTCTCTTTTTTACTTTCTTGCTGGATATACGTTTCATGACCTCATTCAAAAAAGTACCCAAAACATGATTTTTCGTTTTTCTTTTTCCCCATTATTTTTGTCATCATTGCAGCAGTAAAGGTAAACGCATGGTCTTGTATAGAACACTGAATATTGTTTGGTTGCTTATCCGTCGTGGAATGCTGTTGGAGTTACCTTCTGTCATTCGATCGCGCTGCTATCGATGGTTATTGGCACGGTGTGTGTCTTCTGCTCATCACTCAAAACCTTTTCCAAGGCGACTGCGGGAATTATTGCAGGATTTAGGGCCAATACCTGTTAAGTTTGGCCAAATTCTTTCTACCCGCCCAGACTTAATCGGTACGGAATGGTCACAAGAGTTGTCACTATTACAAGATCAGGTCCCTCCCTTTGAAGGAAAGGTCGCCATTGAACAGATTGAAAACGAATTAAAAGTGCCTCTTGATCATTATTTCAAACGATTTGACAAAAAGGCCATTGCCAGTGCTTCTATCGCTCAAGTACATTTTGCACAATTGCATTCTGGTGAAGAAGTTGCTGTCAAAATATTGCGCCCTCATATTGCAGGACAAATTGATCAAGATTTACAGGTACTGCATTTTTTAGCCCGTTGCTTTCATCGATTATGGGTTGGTGGGCGACTATTGCGTATGCCCGAAGTTATCAATGAGTTTGGTCGCCATTTATTGCTTGAAATTGACTTGATGTTTGAGGCGGGTAATGCTGCCGAACTCAAACGCAATTTTGAGGGGTCACCCATGATGAGTGTTCCAAAGGTGTTTTTTGATTTATGTACTTCAAAAATGATGGTCAGCGAGCGTATCACCGGGATTCCCATCAGCGATTTAACAGCACTTCAAGCTACTGATATCAGTTTAAAAACGCTTTCGAGAAATGGAACAGAAATATTTTTTACACAAGTATTTCGCGACGGTTTTTTTCACGCCGATATGCATCCGGGCAATATTTTTGTATTGTCCGATGGGCGGTACTGTGCCATTGATTTTGGTATCATGGGAACACTGTCTTCATCGGACAAAATGTATTTGGCACAAAATTTTTTAGCATTTTTTAATCGCGATTACCGTCAAGTGGCTATTGCCCATGTTGAAGCAGGATGGGCTCCGCGTCATACGGACATTGAAGCATTTACGGGTGCTATTCGTGCTGCCTGTGAGCCTATTTTTGCGAAGCCGTTGAAAGAAATATCATTTGGGCGTTTGCTGATGCGCCTTTTTCAAGTTTCTCGGCGCTTTGGCGTAGAAGAGCAACCTCAATTGTTGATGTTACAAAAAACGCTGTTTAATATTGAAGGCTTAGGGCGCAATTTAGATCCCGATCTTGATTTATGGGATGTTGCCAAGCCTTATCTGGAAAAATGGATGCACGAGCAATTGGGATGGAAAGCGTTTTGGCGTAAAATGGCTGAAGAAGCACCTTACTGGCCTACGGTGTTTCCTGAATTACCACGTCGTCTGCATCACCATTTAAGCCTACAAGTCAAACAACTTGAAGCATTGGCATGTACAGAAAAAAAAACTGCTACTCCACAAACCCGCTTCTTCGGAATAGGCTTGTTGTGGCTAGTATTGGGGATTTCGCTTGGACTCAACCTTGCCTATTGGCTACAACGATAACGCAAACAAGCTACATACTGTGGTCTTTACTGTGGTCTTTTAACAGTAAAGCGTAATATTGGTCATAAGACAAGGGACGACTGTAGTAGTATCCTTGTATTAGATCACAGCCCATATCAAATAGCTCTTCTGCTTGTTCTTGATGCTCAACCCCCTCAGCAACAGTCTTGATACCCAAATCTTTGCTAATAGAAATAATCGCTTTAATAATAGCGATATCCGCTTTCTCTCTTTTATGAAGCCCATCTACAAAGCTTTTGTCTATTTTTATGACATCAATAGGGTATATGGCGATCTTGGATAGGCTGGACTCTTTTATTCCAAAATCATCAACGGCAAGACAAAATCCCATCTCTTTGAGTTCATCGATACTGCTTTTTATCTGTTTATTTGTAGCCAAAGCAGATTCTGTAATTTCTAACTCAATGTAGCTTGACGCAAACGCAAATTTACGTGCAAAATCGCAGAAACTATACCATTTGTGGGTTAATTGGTGTGGGCTGAGATTTATAGATAAGGTCGGAGGGATTATGTGGTTTTCAAAGCATGTTTTCATACGTTCTACGTTACGTTGTAATGCCTCCTCTCCAATTCTTATAATTAATCCAGTTTTTTCAGCCATCTCAATCGTTTCTGGAATAGCAAGCGTTTTTTGACCTGAAAATCGACGCAACAGTGCTTCAGCTCCTTCAATTGTATGCTGGGCATTGTATTTGGGTTGATAGTAAAAATCAAAGGCAGCGCTGTTAAGATCTTTCTTGAGGCTTATGGTTTCATCTAGGTATTTTTTTGATCTTTCCTCGAGTCCGGTAGCATAAAAACAAATATCCTGGTGTTTAGGAGCATTTTCTATAGCTTGCTCAGCATAGTCAATAAACGTTTGTACGGAAGTCGAGTCAGAATCATTGGGAAATAAAGTAATTCCAATTTTCGTGTTAGGAGGACAATATTTAAGTAAACGGCTCGCAATACCTAGAATTTCATTTTCATTCTTTGGGGCTATCATGCAAAGAAAAGTAACATCATCTTTTATACTCGAGCCAAGATCATAGTTTCTACTCGCTAAAAAGATACGTCGCCTCTCTTGGTGAGAGGGAATAAGTCGGAACTGCACGAAAAAAAAAGCAAGCGAGATATTTGTTTTGTGCCTTTGATTGAGGACTTGAATTGTCCAAATTGACTGTTGCATTAATTGAAAAAAAGACTTTTTCTCAATTAATGTATGCTCATCATTAACATTTCGTATGTCAGGCAAAGATAAACGCCTTTTCTTCTTTATTTTTTGATCCATAATTAAGTCCTTCTATACAGTAAAAGTAAACAAATCACAAAAAACCATCAACCCATGACTATAAAATAAAAGAACAAGTAACCAACCAAAAAAATATTTTCTGGTTGGCTATAGACGATAAACGGTACTATACAGGTATTTTTCTATTTGGTCATCAGTAGTCGCTCTTTCGAGGATTTATTCTTAAATGCAGGTGCTAAGAAAAGCTTTTGTTGGAATCAGCATCTTTTTCAATAAGTCCAAACCTCCCATCTTCAAAGCGCTCCAACAAATTTGACTTTCTATGCAGGAAGCTAAAATTCCCCCCACCCACTCAAAAGTACATAGCCGCCACTTTATAGGATGCAACATGAGAATTTTGGTCACTGATTGTGGTAATACTCTGTGCTCTTAACGCTATAATATTAATGTCGTTGGGTAATATTTCTATTCAATCCGCAATTGCGATCAATCATTAATTCAATCAAAACATTATGCTTATTTATGATTATGACAATCACGACGGTCCACAGTATTGTGAGTCACTGTATTCAACCCTATCTCATCAAATTGGTCCTGTCATAAAATCGAGGGATATTGATGCTCAGGCTTTACGGCAAGCCCCAGCGGCATTGCCGACGGTCTCGGAGCTTGATGCAGTACGGCACTATACGAAGCTATCGCGCCTAAATTTTTCCATTGACACGCACTTTTATCCATTGGGATCATGTACAATGAAGTACAACCCGCGTGTATGTAATAGTCTAGCGATGCTTGATGAGTTTATATCGCATCATCCATTAGCCCCTGATCGTAGTATGCAAGGCTTGTTGGCTTGTATTGAGGAATTACAAACCATGCTGAGTGAAATCGCCGGTATGCACGAGACGACGTTGGCGCCGATGGCAGGTGCCCACGGAGAATTTTCGGGTATTTCCATGATTCGGGCCTATCATCAATCACGTGGAGATCATGCACGCGATACAATTATTGTGCCAGTTGCTGCGCATGGTACCAATCCTGCAACAGCTGCCATATGTGGTTATAAGATTAAAGAAATCCCGTGTCTAAAAAATGGCAATGTGGATTTAGATGCTCTCAAAGCTACATGCAACTCACAAACCGCTGGACTCATGTTAACCAACCCTTCCACGCTAGGGGTATTTGAGTCGAATATTTTAGAAATTACGCATACTGTTCATGAATGTGGCGGGATGCTGTATTATGACGGTGCTAATCTCAATGCCATTCTTGGCGTTGTTCGTCCTGGCGATATGGGATTTGATGTGATGCATATGAATTTGCACAAGACTTTTTCTACTCCCCATGGTGGTGGTGGGCCAGGTGCTGGTGCAGTAGCCGCCAATAAAAAACTGGCGCCTTTTTTGCCTGTGCCACTTGTCGCACGTAGTGTTAAAGCGGATCAAGCTCATTATTTTTGGCAAACCACTCAACACAGGCCACAAAGTATTGGCTCGCTATCGGCTTTTCATGGCAACATAGGTATTTTGTTGCGGGCCTATATTTATACTAAATTGTTGGGGGGAAATGGCATGCGACGCGTCAGTCAATTCGCCACATTGAATGCCAACTATCTCATGGCATGCCTTAAGCAAGAAGGTTTTGACTGTGCATACCCCGAACGACGTGCCAGCCATGAATTTATTATTTCACTGAAGAACCTAAAGGAAGAAACGGGCGTTTCGACCATGGATTTTGCCAAGCGTCTTTTGGATAAAGCTTTTCATGCCCCCACCACATATTTTCCATTACATGTGCCTGAATGTTTACTGATTGAGCCAACTGAAACGGAATCCAAACAAACGCTTGATGCTTTTATTACAGCGATGGCAGAAGTTCGACAGGAGGCTTATAAAAATCCTGAATGCGTGAAAACAGCCCCACACACGATGCCCCTAAAGCGTCTTGATGATGTGCGTGCAGTAAAACAACTCAATATCCGTTATGTGTCATAGCCTGCTTTCTATAGAAAAATTTCTAAAATGACGCTAAAAAAAGTTAAAACACCTTTAGCGATTTTTTTATGATTTTTCCTGTTATTCTTTGTGGGGGAACGGGTACAAACCTTTGGCCGTTATCGCGTGCTGGTTTTCCAAAACAGTTTCTTTGTCCTACTGGAGAAAACAGCACCTTATTTCAACAAGCGGTGAAACGATCGCTGGCGTTAGCCCGTCATATTCCCACAACAAAACCGCCTATGGTGATTTGTTCTGAAAATAATCGTTTTCTTGCCCTTGAACAACTACGAGAACAGAGCGTTTCGCCCAGTGCGTTGTTATTGGAACCATTGGCCAAAAATACAGCGCCAGCAGTAACACTCGCTGCGTTGTCTGTATTGGAGCATGAAGACGCTATTCTTGTGGTTAGTCCATCTGATCATCATATTAACGATGAGAAGGTTTTTTTAGAAGCAACACAAACAGCGATTGAAGTCGCCCAGGAAGGATCCATTGCAATCTTTGGTGTTCCTGCACAATATCCTGAAACACGCTATGGATATATTAAAGCACATTCAGCAACAGCAAATGGTTTAGGCAGTTCCAACAACATCATGATACATAGCGTCGCGCAGTTTGTTGAAAAGCCAGATCAGCCAACAGCTGAAAAGTATATTGCTCAAAACAATTACTATTGGAATGCCGGAATGTTTGTATTGAAGGCCTCAGTATGGTTAAAAAACTTAGACCATTTTCAAGCCAGTATGGCCAAGCAAATTCACAATGTTTGGCAGAAGCGTAAAGACGACGCTTCATCCATGGTAGGATGTTCCATAACGCGTTTTGATAAAAATGTCTTTTCGATGATTCAGGCTCAATCTATTGATGTTGCAGTGATGGAGCCTCTTTCGCGTTCTTCTTCACCGTCTGCAGAATCCATATCATTAGCGCCTTCTCTTCCAGCGTTGAAAATGGTAGGTTTGCAAGCCGGTTGGAGTGATTTTGGATCTTGGGAGAGTATTTGGCAAAACTTGCCAAAAGATGAAGCAAACAATGCACATTATGGCGATACGGTCAGCATAGACAGTCACCACGCTTTGGTGTATGCCACAAGCCGCTTGGTCGGCGTAGTCGGCGTGAAAGACCTTGCTGTTATTGAAACTCCCGATGCTGTATTGGTAGCACCACGCAAAGGTCATCCAGGTATAAAACAACTCCTTGAAAAGCTTATCTGCGAAAAAAGAGAAGAACCAATATTACACCGTAAAGTCAATCGTCCTTGGGGTTGGTATGACAGCATTGAAGAAGGGGAAGGGTTTAAGGTTAAACGGATCCATGTTAATGCAGGAGCCAGCTTAAGTTTGCAAAAACACCAGCACCGTGCAGAACATTGGGTCGTCATTCAAGGAACAGCCGAAATTACCAATGGAAACGATGTTTTCACTTTGAAAGAAAATCAAATAACCTATATTCCAATGGGGGAAGTACACCGCCTTGCCAACCCAAGTACGGCGCCATTAGAAATCATTGAAGTTCAAGTAGGTAATTATTTGGGAGAAGATGATATTGTACGTCTAGAAGATCATTATGGACGAGATCAATCACAGTAAAGATTCTTTTTTTGTGGAACTAAAGCACCCATGCAATATATACCCGCAGACAAATTGTTGATAAAAAGAAAACGTGCCTTTTATGGCACATGGGAACATCACTGTCGTTATTGGGTCCGGTGCATTATGTTTAGCATACCGTTGTTGGCAACTATGTCTCAATCCGCTTGGGCAGGAAACCAACAATATGAAAATATTTCTTCAGAAGTTCATACGATTATGTCGTATCATCTGCATGATCGAAAAAAGGTACGAAATTCATTTGATAACCTTGGTGACGCTCATGATTGGCTATTAACGATGAGACAGCGCTTAAGTCGCTGGGAATCAAAGATTCCATCTCCATTGCGTTTTTTGCAGTTGATACACTATGAAGCACGACGTGCAGGCCTAGATCCACAATTGGTATTGGCCATTATTCAGGTTGAAAGTGCTTTTAACCCTACTGCTGTTTCACGGGCGAATGCACGCGGTATGATGCAAATCATGCCGTTTTGGGTCAAGCTGATTGGAGATAAAAAACACGATTTATTTGATATCAGTACCAATATTCGTTATGGATGTACAATCTTACGTCATTATATAGATCTTGAAAAGGGCAATTTGTTTCGAGCGCTTGGTCGATATAACGGGTCAACCGGTCGTGCAAAATATCCAAAACTGGTCTTAAACGCGTTGCGCAAGAATTGGCATTATGATCCCAAAGAACAGTCCGAACCGTATCAAAAAGACGTCTTAAAAATCATCGCGGTTAATGAGAAAGCTAAACTGCCTTTTGTGGCACAAATCCTAAAGACGAAAGGATCAAAACCCTAAACTGTGTTTCTGTTACCCAGATGACCCATAAGCATCAAACACAGAGGGCGTACATCACCAGCCGTATACAATTGCACCCAGCACACACCTAATATTAATGAACAATTCCTTAATCCAGATTTTTCGTTTTTACAGTATCGATTCATTATTGGTGAAAAAATCTTGTTAATGTGTTCGATAGTGCTAAAAATTTGTTTTATAAGGTGTTTGTCATCTCCTGAGTTAAAGTTCCGCAAGTCCTGGATTTTTCTGTATTCCGACGATAGTCGGTTGATTGAGCTTGAGCACGGGTACCGTTTTTATCTCACGTAGATACTGTGCCAATAACTCCCAAATGGGTTGCAAAGCCATGTTTTTTGCGTCTTTTGATACAGGTGCCCAAGAGGCAACTTTGTAAGATTTATTCGGATCAATGGGTTTACCATTTAGGCGTATGTCATTAATGCGTTGTCCTATCCTCGCCAATGGATCAATCGAGTACTCTAGCCCACCGACACGCACCATATCCCCGCCTTGCTGATAGTAAGGATCAGGATTAAATAGATTATCGGCCACATCTTCCAAAATCATTTTAAGGGCATTGCCTTTTATGAAGTTGAGCGTTGTATATGGATAAGTAATTGCTGTTTGATCTAATAAACGTTCCATGGTAATGGTTTGTCCAGGCAACAACGTTGTCCCCCAACGAAAGCCGGGTGAAAAGGCTATTTCAGCATCTTTCATCTTCATCAAGCCATCTACGATGAGCTGGTCAAACGATCCATTAAAATTACCACGCCGATAAAGCATTCCCTCCGACACCGCCAACGTTTGTGATAAACTCTCAACATATGGTGCACGAATCTTGGTAATTAACCTATGCATCGATTCATCGGCTGGCAGATATCGGGAAAATATTGGCATAAGTTTATAAGAGAAATCTTGTACTTTACCGCTCTTCACCAAAAGATCCAAGACACCTAAAAACTTTCCATTGGAGCCCGCATTGGTAACCAACGTAACCCCGCTTTTATGTTGGACTTTGATCGGTTGAGGAACGGCGTCGTGGGTGTGTCCTCCCATGATTGCATCAATTCCTGTGACGCGGGTTGCCATTTTTAAATCAACATCCATACCATTATGAGAAAGCACAATAACTGCTTGGCATCCCTGAGCGCGTACCTCATCAACTGTGCTTTGCATATTTTCTTCTTGAATGCCAAATGTCCATTCCGGAAAAAAATAGCGGGGATTGGCAATAGGCGTATAAGGGAACGCCTGCCCAATAACTGCCACTTTAACACCATTCATCTCTTTAATCGAATAGGCGAGAAAAACAGGATCCTCAAAATCACGCGTTTTAATATTCTGTGCAACAAAATCAATCTTTCCTTTAAAATCTTTGTTGATGATTTTCTGTACGCGTTTTGCCCCAAGCGTCATTTCCCAGTGCGCCGTCATAATATCCACACCCAACGCCAAACATACATCCACCATGTCTTGCCCTTTGGTCCACAATGCTGTTCCAGAGCCTTGCCAGGTATCGCCACCATCAAGCAGCAATGCCCCTGGACGACTTTGTCGGAGACGTTTAATCAGCGTTGCCAAATGCGCAAAACCACCTACCTGCCCATACTGTTTGGCGGCTTGCTCAAAGTCCAAATGGGTAAAAGCATAGGCTTCGGGCGAGTTTTTCGCAAAACCGTATTTTGTTAACAAATGATCGCCTACTAAATGCGGGGGTTGACCAAAGTATTTGTTTAATCCTAAATTAACATTGGGCTCCCGAAAATACATTGGCAATAATTGTGCATGACAATCGGTAAAATGCAAAAAATGTACATTGCCAAACCTGGGTAAGTCATAAAACTTTTGTGCCCATTTAGCGGCTTTTGCATCGTCGTGTGTGAGTGTTAACCCGCCGGCGCTTGCCAATGCCAATAATTGCAAAAACTCACGACGATGCATATTCATAAAGAGAGTACCCTAAAAATATAGAGGTCTCCTGCATTGCAAATCGCACGAATGCACGAATGGCCTCTCCTCAAAAAATTCAGACAAGAGCGCTACGCTGTATGCTGAGAACCCCTTGAACCTTACATGCCACAACCAATATCGAAAACAGAAACATGCAAAGCCACACTTTTTCGGCGCGCTTGCATTTTATGCATACTTCGATTGTAGAAATATGAGTTTTATTGATTAACAATAGAGTTAGAGTCTAGCAACAATGCCATCAAATCGCGAATTTGGTCCATTGAAAGAATACCTTCTTGACCAAATCGCGGCATCCACGAACACACATTAAATGCCTTAGGATTCCAAATATGCGCCCATGTTGTTTTTAGTACGGCTTCCGATAATTGACGTTTTTTCCCGTATTGGTAGAGACTTGGACCGATGGTACCATACGACAGTTCTTTTGGACTGAGTTGATGACAGTTATAGCATCCACCGCCGTTTTTGGCATCTGGCTTGTTTCGCCATGTTAGACCTTTTCCGTTTTGTGCAAGCGCATTGCCTGCCTTCCAATCGCCTAAATAGTTGCCATCTGTTGGATAACGTACGCTGCTCATCTCATTGTCTAACAGTTGCAAATAATACGCTTGACCTTTTTTTCCTGAAAAACTTCTTGCAACATCTGTACAAGCCCGTTGAAGCTCTGTTTGCATGATACGTTTTTCTCGTTCCTTACCTTTAATCGTTCCTTGATCTTCAAAGCTTTCTTGGATGATTTTCAGAGTCGCGTCATTAATGATCAATCTGGGGCTTTGTTGCGCCGTTGCCACGGTACTGATGCCCAATCCCATCAGCATATTTAATAGCAAAATTTTTATGAGAACGTGCAGATTATTGTTTATCGTATTCATGTCATATCCCTAATTTATATTTTGTAAATCAATCAACTATCTTTTAATTCCGGGCGTAAGAATCTCGCCATTGTTCGAATTTGCAGCCATATACATCGATAATGCAATGGTAAGATCCGATCCATAAATAGGCTTGGGCATACGTTGTTGACGAAAGCAGTCTTGTAAACGATGTTGCATTGTCCATAGTTGTCCGTTGCCTATTCGATAGGCTGGCCATGATCCCCAGCCTTTAATGGCTCCTTCGGGTTTCGTTAAATTGGGTAAATCTTGCAAACGAATACGTTTACCATCAGCATTATGACATGTCGCGCACGAAAAATCGTAAGGACCACCACGATAAAAAAAAGCATATTTTCCAGCTTCGTACAACAATTTTTCTTTGGGATGTTTTAGGCTAACATTCACTTTCATGCCTTTGGAATGTGAAACAATATACGTTACGATATCTTCCATGTCTTTGAGTTTACCTTTACCCCATTTTCCGTGAACAATCTCATCGGGATTAATGCCTTGATAACGCTGCATACACGTCATCAAGCGCGACTCCAGATCTTGCACCTTATTGGTGTCTTTGAAATAGCGAGGAAGACTTGCAGAAGCGCCTTTTATTATTCCTACGCCCAATCCCAGATCACAGTTTTTTGCCAAAGACTGATGGTGTGGACCAAGCGCTTTTTCCCAGCGCTCTTTACCAGTGTCCGCAAAAAGATCAGCAGGATTAGCATCAGCAAGCATCTCGCGATATTCGGCAAGTGCATCTTTGACACTGACTTGTGCAAATATTTCACCCGATAACAACGCCCCCAAGAACATAAAAATGATTATGCAGATAGGGAGGGAGAGGGATTTTTGTCTATGTATCATTTATTTTCCTTTATATAATAAATGGGGTAGATTATTTAATGAGCGTTTCATCGGTACGTGTGTCGCCCGTATTATCTTCCCAGATGACCGTAAGCGTATCGCCTTTAGCCCCGCCTTTGTATTTAAAATTCAAATACGGGTTTTTTGATATTGAAGGACCAAAATGCGATTTAAGTACAACTTGGTCGTTGTTTTTAATCATAATATCGGTAATGTGATGTTCTGGAATAAGCACTCCATTGGAGTTCTTTCGAAGGCCTGTTTCCATATCATGTCGCATTAAAATTTTGACATTCACTTCGCCATTTTTTTCAGTGGCCCGAATACGCATGGGATCTCCCATAATATGACTCCTTAAATTAAATAGTAAAATTTTAAACATTGCAAAAGAAGAGCAACGCTAAAACGTAACTGGCTTTTCCGCATTATTCCTATTTTGCATAAAAATATAAAGTTAGATTTTTTTCATGGTGTTTTAGAGGTTCACGCTCAACACCGTAAATGTTATCTTCTATCCCCCACAACCTCCAATAGTGATTTTAATTTCTTTTTTTGCGGTATGCCACTTTCCTCCAGCCCTAACGGCGGCGTACACATTTGATGTTTCTGCCATTTTGAGACGCGTTGATACAAAGGCTTGGGTACCCGTCGGAATGTTAAAATCTGCGGCAAGAACATTGGGATTCTTTTCAACCAGAATGGCTATTTGTTCTGTTCCTTCAATGGAAGAGGTAATCGATATAGGCACCACAGCTCCGTTCTCTGCAATTTCAGCCGCTTTAATGTGTATCTGGTCACTGGATACGATATCTCCATCAGACAAGATCGTCAATGCCTCTTTGATGGATTTCTTCTTATAGGCTTCTTGATTGAATGTTGAAGTCGCTAAGGCAGCACTTGAAATACCAAACGTTGCCACGCAGGGCAATAACGCGCCCCATATTAATAATGTACGTCGAGAATAGTTCATGGTTCTTCCTTAAAAATGATGATTGAGACATGCTGGAAAATGATGTATTTTAGCCAATGATAAGCGATGATTCAAAAATAAGTTTATGGATATTTAAAATTGCGTATCATTAACCTCTACTGGCATCTGAAATGCTTGGGGGTTATAGCATTCGACGAACTGATTGTGCGCATCTCTAAGATTCAGTTTTCGATTCATCTTGCATGAGCTTGAGATATTTCATAAAAGTAGCATAGCAACCAATGACAATGTGTGCAAAACCTGCCCAGCCATCGCGGAATCCTTGTTTGAAAAAATAAAACCGAATAAAACGTATACAAGGATTTATCAATATGTTGAACGGGTTAGGACGAATACCCTTTGATCGCCATTGTGAGGCCAGCAGAGAACTGTACTGATTTTGTTTTTCCAAATAGTGCTCAAGACTACGTGCAGAGTAATGATGCAATGGACCTGCCAACGTATCCACAGGACAGTGAGAATCATCTAAGATCAGGCGTTCGTGTACAATATCGTCGCTCCAATGAGCATACTCACGGTGATACAAGCGTATCACATGATCGTGTCCGCCTTCTCCAAAATATAAAGGTCGGCCGAGAAAATGATTGAGGCGTCTCATTTGATATGCAATCGGAGAAGGTGATTTGTTTTCTGGTGATGTACTGGCAGGTAAAGTACTAAAAATATTTTCGATAGACGCCCTTAATGCATCACTGAGTACTTCATCACTATCAATAGACAATATCCACGAATATTGTGCCAAGCAAGCCGCATGATTTTTCTGCTGACCAAAGCCTAACCAAGATTGATAAGCAACACGAGCACCAAACTGCGTGGCAACTTCAGCGGTAGGATCTTGTACATCGGTCAATAAAACAATAATATCTTCAATAAATGTTATTGATTTAAGCGTTGGAGCAATGGTATTCGCACAATGCTCAGCAATCAATACGGCACTGATCGGTAACGGAAGGATCATTTAAAATCATCTATGTTTGAGAGAAGCTTTACTGTTTATGACACACTCTGCCATATTGTCAATAACCGGCTATTGATTGAAATATAAGAGAAAGGACTAAAACGGTACATCGCTATGTTGTTTCTGGGTTACTGAGACACAGTCAGGAAAAAACCTTCAGCCGTTGCCATATGTGTCTTTTCTTGAAATTGCCTTGCCTTTGCATTTCATCGATTTTAGGTACTCCTTCTAATATTGCAGCAATCCTAAAAGCTATTTTTATTGAGTATCACACTTAAGTCACAACGTTTCTGTATCAAAGAGTCGATGTAAACGCTGCACGCCGGCGGGTAAATAGGGAGACAATTCGATTAAAGCTCGTTGATATAAAGATTTTTTAAAATTAATCACGCGATGCACAGGCTCCCAGTAAGATACCCATTGCCAATCGTTAAATTCAGGACGTTCGGTAGTAAAAAAATTAATCGCTTGAGTCGATGAGACCAACTGGAGTAAAAACCATAATTGTTTTTGACCCCGCATGACGCCACGTGATGATAATCGCATCCATTGATGAGGCACATTGTAACGTAGCCAACGGTTTGTTTGAGCGAGTATTTTGACATCACGGGATACTAGCCCAGTCTCTTCGTAGAGTTCCCGGAACATTGTATCACAAGGTTCTTCTGCTTCCATCACACCACCTTGTGGAAACTGCCAGCCATAGCCTCGAACCCGCTTAAACAACAATATCTGATTTTGTTCGTTACAAATAACAATGCAAACGTTGGGACGATAACCATCACCAAATAACATAGAATCAGAAGACATGTTCCAGTAAAAATATATAAGAAAGAATGGATGAGATTATCGCATATAATAGTCAGCATTGCAAAATTCAAAATTTGTTCAGGTAGCACACATTTAATGCGGGACGAGGCAAATGCGTTCGCATTGGAGCCGTTTAAACAAAAAATCAGACTATCACTATTACAAGCTTATGGGTCGCGATATTTTTAAAGTGTCCGAAGGAGGATACATGGATTCGTTTAATATGTTTGGAGGATAATCCACTTGCCACAAATACAATCCATCAGGCATAAACGTCATAGCTGCACAATTTCTGTTGCACAATTTTAAAAGTTCAGCCAGCCAGCCAATCGACTTACGTTGGCAGCCAATTTCAATTAAAGCCCCCATAATCGTGCGAATCATATGTTGTAAAAAAGCATCTGCATGAAAATGCAGCACCAAGAGATTCCCATCTTCATGGACAGCAATATTGCGCATTGTACGTACGGGACTTTTTGCTTGACATTCGCGTGCTCGAAATGACGAAAAATCATGCGTACCAATAAGTACGGTCGTGGCTTGCCGTATGGCTTCAACATTAAGCTGGCGCCATGTCCAGCCCACTTTTCCAGCGTTAATGGCAGGCCTGACTGCACGGTGCAATAAAAAATAGCGATAATGACGTCCAACAGCAGATCGACGAGCATCAAACGATACATCCATCGTTTGTGTCCATAGAACTTTTATTGTTGTGGGTAAAAAGGTATTGAGGCCGCGTGCCCATGAATCATTTGGACGGCTTCGTAAATCAGATGGTAAATCAACATGTATGACTTGATGCCGCGCATGCACACCGCGGTCTGTGCGACCAGCAACCACAATATGGGAAGGTTTAAACGTTATGGGGTAATGCTGCTTCCCCATGAATTGCCGCAATGCTTGATATAAAGCCCCTTGAATGGTTGGGTGTTGAGGTTGGTACTGCCATCCAAAGAAAGAAGTTCCATCGTATTCAATACCCGCCGCAAGTCGAAAAGCATCAGAAGTGGTAGAGCGCAACATGTGTCAGAAAAAAGAGGGTTCCCCACATGACCAATAAAAAAGCGGCGATATGTCGAAACCACTTTTGAGAGCGCCATGTTGGAGGTAAAAAAGCCATTCCCCGGCTAATCAGCATCATATTGGGGAGCGTCCCCAAACCAAAAGCAAACATCATGGAACCTCCTAGTATGGGTGAGGCAGAAAAAAAAGCAATAATGACAATCATATAGACAATACCGCAAGGCGAAGACCATAAACAACCCAATCCAAAAGCATCTCCAACATGCTTTAGTCCTAAAAAACGTTTTCCAAAACGCCTACGTATGGGTTTCCATAACAGTGTACTCAACTTCTCAACTGGTAGCAGTAAACGCGTCCAGCCCGCTATAGAAAAACCAGCAACAATAAACATCGCTATAGACAAAACACATATTAATAGACCGCTTTCTCCCCAATCGAGCGAAAAAGTATCAAAAACCAGCTGACCTAAAAGCGCACTGATAACACCGATTATGACGTAATTTAAAACACGCCCCATGTTATAGAAAATGGCATGAGAAAAACGAAACCGACGATCTGTACATATCTGATGGCCATAGCCGGAAAAATGGGCAATGTTGCCACACATCCGTAAGCATTTATTTCCCACTAACGTACCCATTAAAAACACGCCTAAAACAATAAAAACAAAACTCACTTTTTTCCCTTGTTTTAAAATAAATGAAAAACTGTCACTTTCGGTTTGTTTTATCAAACTGCATGTACCATTGGTGAGCAGCTTCTAAACGGGCAGCCGTTCCACAATCAAAATAAACGCCATCGTGCCATTCTGCCGTAGCTCGTTTTTGCGCAATCGCCCGTCGAATAACAGGCAGCAATGGCTGTGGACTACCTACAGGATAGTCGGCAAATAGCTCAGGCTGAAAAAGAGCCACTCCCATAAAAGTGCCAGAAGATATGGTTTGTGATGGTGAATGCACTAAGAGATGGTTTTCTGAAGATTTGTCTAACAAAACTCCACTTATTTTATCCAAAAAAAAATCACCGTCAAGATGATATTTTGGATTTTTGTGCAATATGAGGTGTACAAGAGGAGGAAGAGGAGGATTTTTTTGACACATTTCCCAATGCTCCAATTTCTGCGCTAAACGCTCAAAAGGATAATCACTAACAACATCAGCACTTATCAGTGCAAAAGGCAGATTATTAAAGTAAGATTGTGCTTTGATGATGCCTCCCGCAGTGTCGAGTAATTGCGGCTCAATCGAATATTGAATATTTACCCCATAGTTACATCCATTCCCCAGCAAACTCATGATTTGGTCACCAAGATGGTGGATATTAATAATGAGTTTGGTAAAGCCGGCCTGCCGCAAACGCTCAATCTGCCTGACCATTAATGCTTTTCCGCCTACTTGCAGTAACGGTTTGGGTGTTTTGTGCGTTAATGGCAACAAACGTTCACCACGTCCAGCAGCTAAGATCATGGCTTGCAAAAGCATGGTGTTTGAAAAACCTCTCTATAAATAAAAGAAACGCTCAAGTTTTTATGTGCTTGAGACACAAAAAAAAAGCTCTTCCAAGATTATTCCAGAAGGGCGTAAAAAAACGAAAACACTCTTAGCAAAGAAATGCTAGGAAACTCAAAATGAAAACGGTTGGGGAAATGCGGAGTATCAGCAATTGGAGCACAATACGAGAGCAAGAGGACCGGTCACCGGTGATTTTTCTTCAGATTTCTGTTATCATCAAACATTTTTTCGAATTTTTAAGCCATTTACTGGCAATGTTTAGCGATAATATTGATCGATACAATCATTAAACGCGAAATATCAAAAGCGAAATTGAATTATAAACACTTTGAGAGATTTGTCAACTTTTTGTATTGGTCCAATACATATTGGGCATCTCTAAAAATTCATCATCAAGGCATACAAAATGTTAGAAAACAAAAACACAAGACAAAACGATTGAAAAGCCTGTTACGAGACTGTTGGAAAAAGTACACAAGAAAAAACAAAAGTGTTATTATAATATGTTGCTAATAAACAATTAAATGTTTGTTGCGGTGTCATAACATCTTCTTTTTACAGCACATGCTTTATGATGGAGAACTCATATGATAACGCATCACGCCTCTGGTTTTTTCGATCAAGATATATTATTGCACACCCTTACCAAATTGCTGGGGATCGCTTGGTAGCCTTGAATGACACTGTCGATTTGAGCACTTTCGCCCGCTTTTATCCACCTTATTTGAGCCAGAAAAAAAGACGAAAAGAGGAGCCAAACCTAAAGATGTTGTGTTGATGTTCAAAATGTGTATTTTACAAAAGCTGCACAATTTATCGGATGAGCAAACAGAGTATCAATACAATGATCGCGCCAGTTTTCGTCGTTTTTTGGGATTATCAATATCGGATTTTATTCCGAATCAAAAAACCTTGTGGTTGTTCAAAGAGAGAATGAAAAGAACATGGGGAAGGCCGTATTTCAGCTGTTTGACGAACAGTTGAAGACTCATGGATTAGAAGCGAGATCAGGACGAATACTTGATGCAAGGTTTATAGAAGTCCCCAAACAGAGAAACAGGTCAGAGGAAAACAAAGCGATCAAAGCGAATGTGCAACAATTTACGTATCGAGGAATGCCTAAATAACATTGTCCAAAACACAAACGTCATCCGTTTACGCAAGAGTGCTTGAGTAACGGGATCAAACATAAGCTAACAGCGTTTTATGTTCCACAAACCAATGGACAAGTAGAGCGAATGAACCGTACGATAAAGCAGATGACGCTGAAACGATTTCAGTATCACAGTATTGAGCAACTTGAATATTCCTTGTTACAATTCTTAAATGATTATAATTATCGAAAACCATTAAATGCTTTAAAGCGAATATCCCCTTATCAATATATCATGAATCGTTGGAAGGAGAACCCAAAACTCTTTCATAAGAACCTATACCATTACTGTGTGGTACTAAACACACAATATGATGGCTTGCAGTGGGAAGGGCGCGTGCCTGATAAACCGAGACAACAAAAACTTGTTTTTAGAACCCTTAGCGCTTTTTAGGGTTTGCCGCTTTAGACAAATATACGTGCCTCAGTGTAAAGGCTTATAACGCATGCGTTTAGGTTGCAATGCTTCTTCTCCCATTCGTGTTTTTTTGTCGGCTTCATATTCTTGATAATTGCCTTCGAAAAAATTCACCTCCGTATTGCCTTCAAACGCCAGAATATGTGAGGCAAGGCGATCCAGAAACCAACGATCATGGCTTATGACCAAGGCGGTTCCCGCAAACTCAAGCAAGGCTTCTTCTAAAGCTCTTAGTGTTTCGACATCCAAATCGTTGGAGGGTTCGTCCAACAATAAGACATTTGCACCTTGTATCAGAGTTTTTGCTAAATACAAGCGTCCGCGTTCTCCACCAGACAGCGCACCCACTTGTTTTTGTTGATCCACTCCTTTGAAATTAAAGCGTCCCAAATAAGCACGAGAGGGCATTTCAAATTTGCCTACTTTTAAAGTATCTTGTCCGTTTGAAATTTCTTCCCATACGGTTTTATCGTTTTGCAATGTCTCACGCGTTTGATCCACAAAAGCCATTTTGACTGTTTCTCCAATGACAATATGACCGCTGTCTGCTTTTTCTTGTCCCATGATCATGCGGAACAAGGTTGATTTTCCGGCCCCATTTGGTCCAATAATACCCACAATCGCTCCTGGAGGTATTTTAAAACTGAGGTCATCGATTAATACACGATCTTCATAGGCTTTTTGTACCTTCTCAAACTCAATGACGACATTGCCTAAACGTTCAGCCACAGGGATAAAAATTTCTTGCGTTTCGTTACGTTTTTGATATTCATAACTGGATAATTCTTCAAAACGGTTAAGACGTGCCTTGCTTTTTGCCTGGCGACCTTTTGGGCTTTGTCGAATCCACTCTAACTCTTTTTCAACGGAGCGCTGTCGAGCACTTTCTGTGGAGGCTTCTTGTATTAATCGCTGCTCTTTTTGAGCTAGCCATTCGCTGTAATTGCCTTTCCACGGGATACCACGTCCACGATCCAACTCTAAAATCCACTGCGCTGCATTATCTAAAAAATAACGATCATGGGTAATGGCAACAACAGTGCCTGAAAAACGCATTAAAAATTGTTCCAGCCAATCAACACTTTCAGCATCTAAATGGTTGGTTGGCTCATCCAACAATAAAACATCTGGACGGGATAAGAGTAAACGACATAAGGCAATACGACGCTTTTCACCTCCCGATAAATGCTGAATTTTTGCTTCCCAAGGAGGTAGCCTTAGAGCATCGGCTGCCATTTCCAATTGTTGCTGCAATTGATTACCGTCACCTGCTGCCACAATCGCTTCCAATGCTGCTTGCTCAGTGGCTAGAGCTTCAAAGTCGGCATCGTCGTCGGCGTAGGCTAAATAGACTTCTTCCAGTCGCGTTTTCGCAGCCAATATGCCTCCAACACCATCTTCGGTTGCTTGTCGAACGGTATGATTGGGGTTTAATTGGGGTTCCTGCGGCAAATAGCCGATTTTTAAATTCGGCATCGTTTGCATTTCGCCCTCAAAGTCACCATCAACGCCTGCCATGATACGTAACAAGGTTGATTTTCCAGCACCATTGAGACCTAACATACCTATTTTTGCACCTGCGAAAAAGGATAGGGAAATATCCTTAAGAATATGGCGCTTTGGAGGCACAAGTTTACTCAAAGCACGCATTGTAAAAACGTATTGAGGCATGAAAAAGTCTTTCTGTTGTGAGTCGAGCTTCTAGATTGGGCGAAGTTTCGTCAATGCCAGTGGGTAACACATGTGCAAAGTCGACACCTTTCCGCCTGTTTTAGCGGATATTGTATTTAACGCAATTGATTTTTCAGCTCATCAGCAGAAAGCATCGTAGGCTGTTTGCTGACTTGAGCAACTGTGGTGACGATAGCGGTAGGTTGTTCTATGATCATTTCTGCTTTTTTCTCTTGACTGTCCACCATTAATGGCACCATCAATAACGCCACAATATTAATAATCTTGATGAGCGGATTGACTGCAGGACCTGCTGTATCTTTATAAGGATCGCCTACGGTATCGCCGGTGACAGCAGATTTATGCGCTTCAGAGCCTTTACCCCCATGATAACCGTCTTCAATATATTTTTTAGCATTATCCCAAGCCCCGCCTCCAGTCGTCATAGAAACAGCCACAAAAAGCCCGGTGACAATTGTCCCCATCAAAAGACCTCCCAAGGCGACTGGGCCAAGAATCAAGCCTACCAATAGCGGTGCACATACTGGTAAGATAGAAGGCAAGATCATTTCCTTAATGGCTGCTGTGGTGAGCATGCCAACTGCCCGTGAATAATCTGGCTTTGCTTTACCTTCCATAATACCAGCTATTTCTTTGAATTGACGGCGAACTTCCACAACCACTGAGCCGGCTGCTCGACCAACGGCCTCCATGGCCATTGCCGCAAACAAATAAGGAATGAGACCACCCAAAAATAATCCTACAATCACACGATAATCGGAAAGATCAAATCTTAATACAGTCCCTGCTGATTCCAATGCATGGGTGTAATCCGCAAACAGTACCAATGCTGCAAGACCCGCAGAACCAATGGCGTAGCCTTTGGTTACCGCCTTTGTTGTGTTTCCCACAGCATCCAGTGGATCGGTAACGTTGCGCACATCTTTGTCTAATTCTGCCATTTCAGCAATACCCCCGGCGTTATCGGTAATGGGTCCATAAGCATCTAACGCCACAATAATTCCCGCCATAGATAACATAGAAGTGGCTGCAATGGCAATACCATAAAGTCCAGCGAGGGAGTATGAGGCATAAATGGCAACGCATACCGCAATCACCGGTAAAGCGGTGGATTTCATCGATACGCCAAGCCCTGCAATAATGTTGGTGGCATGCCCTGTTTCCGAAGCTGCTGCCACGTGTTTTACGGGTGAGAATTCCGTCCCCGTATAATATTCGGTAATCCATACCAATGCTGCCGTCAATACCAGTCCAACAATTGCCGCTCCATAAATAGCCAGCGTGGAGATTGGTTCGCCATCAATGGTAAGCCCCTTCATCATCATGTCGGTAGCAGGATAAAATGCGATAATGGCCAAAATACCCGACACAGCTAAACCACGATACAGCGCGTTCATGATTTTTCCGCCTTCACGGGCTTTCACAAAATAACACCCCACAATAGAAGCGAGAATAGAAATACCGCCTAATACCAAAGGATAAACGACTGCTGCTTGACCCAATTCACTGAATGTGAGTGCACCCAACAACATGGTCGCAATAATAGTAACCGCATAGGTTTCAAACAAATCAGCAGCCATCCCTGCACAATCTCCAACATTGTCGCCAACATTGTCGGCAATCACAGCGGGATTGCGTGGATCATCTTCAGGAATACCAGCTTCGACTTTACCGACCAAATCAGCACCGACATCGGCCCCTTTGGTGAAAATCCCCCCTCCCAAACGCGCAAAAATAGAAATGAGCGACCCTCCAAACGCAAACCCTACCAATGGTTGAATTAAATGATGTAGATCATCCGAGGTCTCACCCGAAGTGAGTACTCCATAAAAACCAGCAACACCCAATAGACCCAGTCCTACCACCAAAAGTCCAGTGATTGCACCTCCTCGAAAAGCAACATCCAAGGCGGCCGATAAACCTTGTTTCGCGGCTTCAGCAGTTCTCACATTGGCTCTTACGGAAACATTCATGCCAATATACCCCGCCGCCCCAGACAATACGGCACCCAGCAAAAAACCTATTGCGGTAGCACCGTCAAGGACAATGGCAATTACCACGCATAAAACAATTCCGACAATTGCAATGGTGGTGTATTGTTTATTCAGGTACGCCGAGGCGCCCAATTGAACAGCGCGTGCAATTTCTTGCATACGCTCGTTACCCGCAGATAAAGACAATATCCATTTACTCGAAAACGCTCCATAAATCAAAGCGACGATCGCACATAACAAGCTAAAGGCAAGGGCCGACATAAAAGTTCTCCTATGGTCAAAATATAAATAAAAATTCCACGTAAAAATAGTGGGGGGATTATAACGATAAAGCGATTAGAGACCTTATTCAAATAATGTGGATCTCCATTAATGGCATTTTCGAGATTTTCTTGAGGAAGCCTAAAACAGTAGATTGTCGTGTTGTAGTGGCGTTTATTAAAAGGGTTGGGACAAGAAAATTTTTATCCATTTTTTGAGGCTTCTTAGTGAATATGCAACGCAACCACATTTTGAAATTCATCGATAAAACTTTCAAATTGGCTGTTAAAACGGTTAACTTGGTCAGAAAGCCAGTTATATGCCAATACAGCAGGAATAGCCGCAAAAAGTCCAATCGCTGTTGCCACCAAAGCCTCAGCAATACCGGGGGCCACATGCGAAAGTGTGGCTTGACTGACATTGGCAAGTCCTCGAAATGCATGCATGATGCCCCATACCGTGCCAAAGAGACCGATGTAAGGGCTGACAGAACCTATTGTTGCCAACGTATTGAGGCCTTTTTCCAACAGTGCCATTTCTTTTTGTAATTTGGCAATCATGGCACGATGGATATTATTGATTAACGTTGTCTTTTCTTCGCGTTTTGAACGTGCTACTTTTTTGAGCTCATCCACACCTACCAAAAAAATGGCTTCTAAAGGTGTTTTTCGCTTATATTGATTGATGATTTTATAGACGGCCACTACCTCATCATTGGCGTAATACAGCGTTTCAAACCTGTTCGTACGAAACCTTACCACTTGATAAATCATCCATTTTTGTGCAATTAAATACCACGATTGCAAAGTAAAAAAAAGTAATATAATCATTACCATTTTGACAACCCAACTGGCGTTGATGATCAGTGTGAGAATAGATAAATCGTTATCAAGGAAGTTCATTTTATTGGTTATGTATTGAGGAGATCATTGATAAAACATGTCAGAAAAGCGTTTTTGCTGTCTTTGACATGGGGCGTTTTTAATGTCATCATAAGATGTACCTTACAGACCTAAAGGATAGATGGCAACGCGAGTGGAGCATTGCAATAATTCTTGAAATCGTTCTTGGTAAGGCATTAAACGATCCATTTCATCCAAGTATAACGTACCGTGAAAGTGGTCGCGATTCGGACGTAATAATAAGTGATGTTGGGTAACGATAAAAGTATCTTCAACTTTTTCTTGATCTTTACTCAAACAAAAAAGCTCGCAAGCGTGTGAAAAAGTTTTTAGCATATCAAATAGATAAGGCATATGGGCCCGAAGATTTTGATCATCAAGCAGTACAGCAACAAGCCGATGGTGGCGTGATGCTAAAAAATATTGATGCCACTGCTCAACAATCGCTTTTGATGAAAACATTTCCAAATCAGTATCAAATAATTTTAATGTGTGTGTTCCATCGTGATGGATCGTGTGAAAAAACTGCATCAAAACAGCTTCATATTCTGTACGGCTAGAAAATGGAACATTCATAATATTTTTAACATAGGAGTATAAACAATGGTGCTCTATCGCTTTAGTTGATTGAGCATTTGTGAGAAAGCTCCCATACCTTTATTGCCAGTATCGGGTAAAGCGCCTAAACCACTATTGCCACCCAACAAATGGGTTAAGCCGGCCATGCCTTTTCCTTTGAATTTTTTGCCCATTTTTTCCATTTGTTGAAATTGTTTAAGGAGTTTATTGACTTCTTGTACGGTTGTTCCTGATCCTTGCGCAATACGCTTTTTGCGAGAGGCCTTGATTAAATCAGGAAAACGCTGCTCACGTGAGGTCATTGAGTCAATCATGCCTGTCATGCGCGCCAGCTGACTATCAGCAAATTGCTGCGGTACTTTTTGCGCCATCTGACGAACTTGCATCGGCATCTTATCCATCAAAGAATCAATTCCCCCCATCTTACGCATCTGCGACAGTTGGTCGCGGAAATCGATTAAATCGAATCCTTTTCCTTTTCGTATCTTTTGAGAGAGTTTTTCGGCGGCTTGTTGGTCAATTTTTGCGGCAGCATCTTCAAACAAACCCACCATATCACCCATCCCCAAAATCCGATCTGCCATACGCTGAGCATTAAAATACTCAAGCCCATCCACTTTTTCGCTGGTACCCATAAAACGTATGGGGGCTCCCGTAACCATCTTGGCTGACAATATTGCACCACCGCGTGCATCTCCATCGGTTTTTGTCATGACCAATCCGGTAATGTTCACACGCTCAGAAAATGCTTTTGCCGTAGTCAGGGCATCTTGCCCTTGCATGGCATCTACCACCAACCATGTCTCGTCAGGCTGCAATGTTACGGAAATACCTTGAAGTTCATCCATCATCATGTCGTCAATCGACAAACGACCTGCAGTATCCACAATTAACACATCATACAGTTGTTTTTTTGCTTCTATGAGAGCGGTTTCTGCAATTTTTTGGGGTAAGTGTTTCTCGCTTTTTGACGCATATAAATCGCTTGGTGGCTTCCAAAAGTCAACCTCAATTTGTTTTGCCAGTGTTTGTAATTGCGCAACCGCGGCAGGACGGTGTGTATCACAACTGACCAATAAAACTTTTTTCTTTTGTTTCAAGTACCATTGAGCTATTTTGGCCGACTGTGTCGTTTTTCCAACACCTTGTAACCCAGCCATCAAAATGACGCTGGGGAAGGCAACGCGTAAATGCCAAGGCTTACCGCTTGAATCATCTAAGATGGTTTGTAGTTGTTGGTGAAACAGCCCAATGAATGTTTGGCTTGGGGTCAAACTTTTGAGGACTTGCTGTCCTAGCACTTCTGTTTTAACCTGCAGTAAGAAATCACGTACAACGGGCAGAGCAACATCGGCCTCTAACATGGCAACCCGAATTTCTCGCAACACCTCTTCAAGATTATCTTCGGTTAAATGAGCCCGACCGCGCAGACGGTTGGTGATATCGTTAAATTTTTCTGTAACTTGATCAAACATAGATTAACTCTAAAAATGGATAAAGTGCAACATCACCGCAGAAATAGTCCCATCTGTATATAAGATAAATGAAGCAACTGGAATTGAAAATGGTTTTAAATGGAGCTCCAAAACAGTCAATGACAAGGTGTTTCAACGTTTATCAAAGGAGGTTGTCAGAACCAAAAAAGAATATCCAGCGAAAGTGCATTGCTGCTCAATGGCTATTTCTGACCCAAGTACAGATTATAACGCATCCATATTTAAGGGCATCGTTCGCAGATAGCGGGCAGCAATTTCGTCCACAATCCTATATTCTCTCATATAACAAACAGTTAAAAATAAGTCTTTATTTTAATCCAAAAGTCTGTATAAGTTCAGAAAGATATTGCACTTTTTATCAAGATGCAAAGTATGCAGTATCAACATATTGGATTTAGATTAAAAGGCCTTTATCATATAGCTTCTCTAAGTTTCAGGGAAGCAGATATGGACAACACCGCCGCTAAACGTAAACGTATTCTCGACTTTTGGGATAAGTATGGACTAAGCGCAACCATCGATGCCTTCGATGTTTCCAGAAGAACCCTATTCTCTTGGAAAGCAAACCTCTTTGCACAGGGCGGCAATATTGCCGCCCTGTGCAAAAAAACCACCAAACCTCATCGTCTACGACAACCTTCCTATTCACCCATCATTGTTCAAGAAATTACCCGTCTGCGTTCTTTACACCCCAATATAGGCAAAGAAAAACTCTTTGCTCTGCTTCTTCCATTTTGTCAATACAACACCATCAATCTGCCCTCTGTTTCCACTATTGGTCGAATCATTGCCCGAGCACCAAACAAAATGCGTGTCACCCCGCAACGCATTAATTCCCGAGGCAAGATTAGGCCATTCAAACGTAATATCGTTGCTCGAAAACCTAAACATCTCACGCTAAAAGTCAATGAGTGCTTGGCATTTGATACCATCGTCCGTCAACGTGATGGGATGAAAAAATATCTAATCACTGCGATAGATCCTGCCTCGCATATTGCCTTTTCCTTCGCACCTACTCGAGCCAACAGTCAAAGCGCCAAGGCGTTACATTGTGCGATTGTTTCTGAGTTTCCCTACCTGCAAGCAGCCAAAGTTCTTACCGACAACGGTAGCGAGTTTAAGGGGGCCTTTGCAGAGTATCTAAACAAAGAGGAGAGGGTGCATTGGCACACTTACCCGCGAACCCCAAAGATGAACGCGCATTGTGAGCGCTTCAACCGAACCATCCAGGAATCGTTTGTGGATTACCACGAGGATTTGCTGTTCTGTGACTTATCCCTGTTTAACAAGAAATTAACACAATGGCTAGTGTTCTACAACACACAACGACCTCACCTATCGACCAAGCCTCAAAAAAAGAAAGTCACCTCTAAAAATAACCTCCCCGTCTCTCCACTAACATACCTCCTTACCCATAACCCAGAGTGCAATATGTATTGGACCAATACAAAGTCTTGTCAATTTTGTGTTTTTAAGCGAGAATGTAGTCTCTTGGTCTACTGTCTAAGACTCTACATAAGGTCTTAGGGTATTTTTTTTATATTTTTATTGAGAAGGAGAATCTATGGATAATGAATTAACCGCACTGGGGATTCTATTTACAGAGTTTTACTACTGGGTTACCGTAGTATTTATGTTTTTGATCCATGTTGGCTTTTGTATGTATGAGGTTGGTGCGTCTCGGCGCAAAAACCATATGCACACGCTTATGAAAAACACCATGTTGATCCCGCTGGTCACGATTACCTTTTTCTTTTTCGGTTGGTGGATTTATTTCGCTTTTCCCAATGGCCCTGGTATTATTGGACCATTGATTGAGGCGCCATGGGCAGAACCTTGGAATGAGGTAATGGGTGCACACATGGGTGCTGGAGAATTGGGTGAAGGCTGGGCACGCATTAACGGTGTTTTCTGGGCAGCGTTTTTGCTGTTTTCTTGGACCGCCGCTTCGATTGTTTCCGGTGCCGTGATTGAGCGCATTCAATCTGCTGCTTTTTGGATTTTGGCTGTATTGATTGGTTCAGTATTTTGGATCATTGATGCGGCTTGGGGCTGGAGCCCTGACGGCTGGATGGTTCAAAAGCTCGGCTATCACGATGCTTACGCTTCTGGTGTGATTCATGCCATTGCAGGTGGCTTTGCCCTCGGTGTACTTATTCCATTGGGACCACGCATTGGAAAGTTTGCGCCGGATGGCACTCCTAGAAACATCAATCCACATAATCCATGGTTGGTCACGATTGGTCTATTCCTGATCTATACGGGCTTTTGGGGGTTTTATGTTGCCTGTAATATTCCTATGTGGGACATTCAGTCTGGAGATGGCGTGTTTTTCTCTGGAACCAATATTTATCTAGGTCCGACAACCTTATCGGCGATTACCTTTAACTTTTTGATGTCTCTTTCTGGTGGTTTAATGTCCGCCTACATCGTGTCTAAAGGAGATGCTTTTTGGACTTATTCTGGCGGTTTGGCGGGTATAATTGCGGCTTCTGCCGGCAATGACCTTTACCATCCCATCCAGGCCATGCTCATTGGTGCCGCAGTAGTTCCCATCATTTACAACTTGCACTTCTGGGTAGAGCGCCGCTTTAAGCTTGATGATGCCGTTGGCGCAGTCGCTGTTCATGGTTACGCCGGCTTTTTTGGCTTAGTCGTAGCGGGCTTCATGTTGTGGGGCTATCCATCTTCACCAAACCCCGATTATCAAACCATCAACCCGCTTGGGCAATTGGCTGGTGCGATTATCATGTTTGGCGTGCTCGGCTTTTTACCCGGCTACGTGTTCTCAGTTATTCTCAAGCGATTTAATATGTTGAGAATTCCAGAAAAAGTAGAATTGGCAGGATTGGATTTGAGCATTAATGTCGCACGAGAAGCTGAAGCCAAAATATTGCATGAAGCAGAACTCGAACATGTTCGGAAATAATTTTTTATCTTTTTAGGAGAATACTATGAGTACAGGTAGTTTTGTTAATTGGGCCGGCCAGATTTCAGAAATTGGTCCCATTTACCCATTCGTGGGTAGCGAAGGATTCCTCTTTGTTCTGGGCTTAATCTTTTGGATTGGTTGGCATATATTACAATGCAAAGTCGAGAGTCATGAAACAGAAGAAGAGTCACGTATTGCAGATCCAACAACATTGGAGAAAAATATTCGTAATGACTCTTAAGTTGAAACTGCGTTGCGAAAATAACACCTGAAGGTGGATTGATTTTTGATTGGGAGATTCGCCTTTAGTGTGTTTGCGCACGTTGATGATTCTTAGAACGCTGGAGGAATATTGTATTTCTCCAGCGATTTTTTTGTAAACGGACAAAAATGTCTATCTTGTCTATTCTCGAAAGCCGTGTTGTTAGCGCATTTGAAGCCTTGGGGCTTTTTGATGTTGCGCCTATGGTACAGCCTGCCTCTCAGCCCACATTTGGTGATTATCAGGTCAACAGCGTCATGTCAGTCGCTCGGTCTTTAAACAAAAATCCACGAATACTGGCGACCGAAATAGTGGCACATGTATCATTAGAAGATATTGCCGATCGTGTTGAAATCGCTGGACCGGGTTTTATCAATATTCACCTGGCAAGACCTTTTTTGCGCGATGCGTTGCACAGTGCACTGAATGATGCCGACTTTGGAATTGATAAACCTATACCTGAACGCTTGATGGTGGAGTATTCTTCTCCCAATCTTGCAAAAGAGATGCACGTTGGTCATTTACGCTCCACCATTATTGGTGATGCATTGGCGCGGGTGTTGGCATTTCTAGGGCACGAAGTAATTCGCGCGAATCATGTTGGAGATTGGGGAACACAGTTTGGTATGCTGGTTGCCTATTTAGCCGAAAACCATGACTCAGATATACCTAAGATGGAACTTGGCAATCTCGAACATTTTTATCGCAAAGCCAAAGCTCGCTTTGATGAAGACGAAGCATTTGCCGATTGTGCACGCGATTATGTCCGCCGTTTACAAACAGGTCAAGCAGATGTACTGGAGCTATGGCAACAATTTGTCTCTTTGTCTCTTCAGCATTGCCAAACCATCTATGAAGCCCTTGGCGTAGATTTGCGTCCCGAACATGTACGCGGTGAGTCAGCCTATAACACGGATCTGCCAAACGTTGTGACCGATTTACAAACCGCAGGGTTGCTGGTAGAAAGCGAGGGAGCACGTGTGGTGTTTTTACCCTCAAACGATGATGCAGATCAAGAGAGTCGTCAAGTGATCATTGTACAAAAAAAAGATGGTGGCTATTTATATGCCACAACCGATATTGCTGCAATACGTTATCGGCATCGTATCTTAAAACTGGACCGTGTATTGTATGTCGTGGATGCTCGTCAAAGTCTTCATTTTCAACAACTGTTTAGATTATGTCGATGGGCAGGTTTTGCGCCTGAAACAATGCACCTTGAACATGTCGCATTTGGTATGATGATGGACCAAGATAAAAAGCCATTTAAAACCAGATCTGGGGATACCGTAAAACTGATTGATCTAATCCATGAAGCCCAAGAACGGGCTTATATACTCACAACAGAAAAAAATCCAAACATGCCCGAATCTGTGCGCCGCCAAATTGCACGCACGATTGGTATTGGCGCAATTAAATATGCCGATTTGAGCAAGAACCGGCAAAGTGATTATGTCTTTACTTGGGATAAAATGCTGGCGTTTGAAGGCAATACCGCCCCTTATTTGTTATATGCTTATACGCGTATCCAAAGTGTGTTGCATCAAGAGCACAAAGACATCCAAGAAGATACAACCTCTTTCCCAAAAGAGTGCCAGGCGTTTCTGACCCATCCCGCTGAAAGAGCCTTGGCCGTAGTATTGTTGCGCTTTGAAGATACCCTCAAAACGGTTGCAAAAAACCATCAACCGCATCATATAGGTACTTATTTATTTGAGTTGGCAACACACTTTTCACGCTTTTATGAGTCTTGCCCTATTTTGAAAAGTACTGGAACCCTTCGCGTCAGCCGTTTAAAGCTAGCGTCATTGACGGCCAAAACGCTAAAAAAAGGTTTGACGCTACTGGGGATAGAAGTACTGGATACAATGTAAATACCACTCACTAAATACCACTTACCGATATGGATATTAACTTTTGGCAAACCCGTTGGGAAGACAATGAAATTGGTTTTCACCAAGACCGTGTAAACCCTTATTTGAAAACCCATTGGCCCTACGTACAAGCGGTTTTACAACAACAGCACGAAAACAACGATATACATATACGCGTGCCGGTATTTGTACCGTTATGTGGCAAAAGCCCCGATTTGTTGTGGCTGCATAAGGCTTCGCATCCTGTTGTGGGGGTTGAGGTGAGCTCGATTGCCGTACAAGACTTCTTCCGTGAAAAGCATTTACCGGTAGAAGCACATAGCTGGAAACAGGGTAAACGTTATGCAAGTGGGGATATAGAGATTTATTGTGGTGATTTTTTTGCTTTGCAAGCAGAAGAATTGACGCATATTGGCGTTGTTTATGATCGAGCCTCATTGATTGCCTTTCCAGAAAGTATGCGTCAACACTACATAGAACATCTACAAGCAATTGTGCCTGCTCATGCCCCTATTTTGTTGATAACACTTGAATACGACATGAATGCGATGCGAGGGCCTCCCTTTTCGGTAACAGAGGCAGATATACGTTGCGGCTTTGCGTCACGCTATCATCTTGAAAAGCTCTCTGAGGTAGAGGTGATCGATGAAAATCCAAAATTTCGGCGTCGGGGGTTAAATACTTTACAAGAAAAAACGTTTCTTTTGCGTCCCATTGGATAGCCCATTACGGGCAATGTCGATTTTTGCTTTTTGGTCTTCTATTTCGGGTAATAAAAAAATATGGATAGTTTTCGTATCATGGGTGGTCAACCATTGACCGGCTCTATCACTATTGCAGGTGCCAAAAATGCCGCTCTGCCATTAATGTGCGCCACGATTCTTTCATCAGAAACAGTTCATTTGACCAATGTTCCAGCATTGCGTGATATCCACACACTAAAGCGCTTGCTTGAGGCACTTGGAGCACAAATTGTTGAACGCTCGATGGGGGAAGTGGGTACGGGTGCCCATGCTTATTGTAGAGGGCAAGAACTTTCGATTTCTTTTCCTAAAATTTGTTGTACACACGCTCCCTACGATTTGGTTAAAACGATGCGGGCTTCTGTGCTTGTTTTAGGCCCATTGCTGGCCCGGCATGGGTATGCACGTGTATCGTTACCCGGTGGCTGTGCCATTGGGGCAAGACCCATCGATATACACCTAAAAGGCTTAGAAGCGATGGGCGCAAAATCGCATATCGAAAAAGGAGATGTGGTCATGGAATGCGATCAGTTGGTTGGTGCACCCATCACGATGGATACCGTGACGGTGACAGGCACAGAAAATTTGATGATGGCCGCCTGTTTGGCCAAAGGAAAAACGGTATTGGATAATGCGGCACGTGAACCCGAAATTGTTGATTTAGCAAAACTGCTACAAGCAATGGGGGCAAATATCAGTGGAGCAGGTACCTCGCGTGTTGTGATTGAAGGCGTTTGCGCATTACATGGCGCACATCATCGCGTGATTCCAGATCGTATAGAAACGGGAACATTTTTAACGGCGGTAGCCGCTTGTGGGGGTGAAGTCACCATTAAACAGACACACGTGAAAATGCTTGAAGCGCTTATCGATACACTGCGTCAAGTTGGCGCACAGATTACCATTGTAGATGATGATTGCCTCCATATTCAGATGGGGCAAAAACGCACTGCCGTTGGTTTTCGTACAGAGCCCTATCCAGGCTTTCCCACGGATATGCAGGCACAGTTGATGGCACTCAATACTATTGCACAAGGTTCTGCTCTCATTTCTGAAACCATCTTTGAGAATCGTTTTTTACATACCAGCGAATTAATACGGATGGGAGCAAAGATTCGCATTGATAACCACAGTGCGTTTGTTGAGGGCGTTAATCACTTACAAGGGGCTCGGGTGATGGCAACCGATTTACGCGCCTCGGCTTGTTTGGTCATTGCAGGTTTAGCAGCCCAAGGCGAAACAGTTATCGATCGTATTTATCATCTTGATCGTGGCTACGTACAGCTCGAAAAGAAACTGGCGCAATTGGGGGCGAAGGTTAAAAGAGTAGCCTCATAGGCGTTGTAAAATAGCATGCTTAGAAGGATCGCGTTTATGAGATGGTATCATGAAAAAAATCTTTATATCTTTTTATTATTCATGGGAATGGTTAGGCTGCACAACCCAAAGAGGCCTTAAAAGACTATAAAGCACTCCTAAAACAATACACATTTCAAGATACCAAACGAGGAATAGAGGTTATGGTTGTCGATTATGAACGTTGGGGTAAAAATCCAAAGCATGCAAAAGCCGTGCGCGATTTGACACAAACAAACCCTGATAAGCTGCGTGGGGATGAAAAAATAGCTTTTTGGATTAATGCCTATAATCTGCTGACCATTGACCTGATTATCAAGACAGGCGAACGTAAAACGATCAAAAATCAAGGAAGCCTATTTCGCAATGTATGGAAAAGCCATGATTGGATCATCCATCAAAAAAAATATACGCTACACAGCATAGAACATGACATTCTACGATCTATGGGGGATCCAAGAATACATATGGCGATTAATTGTGCCTCTATATCGTGCCCTGATTTAAGGAAAGAGCCTTACCAAGCAGCAAGATTAGATGAACAACTAGAAGAGCAAACTCGGCGATTCATTCAAAATACACATAAAGGCGCAAAACAAACAAAGCATGGGCTTGTCGTATCAAAAATATTCGATTGGTTTGAAGAAGATTTTGGGGGACAAAAAGAAGTATTGGAATTTATTCAAAAGCGATTGCCTATCAACAACTCTCCCCATAAAATAGCCGCTTATTTGGATTATGACTGGGGACTTAATAGCCGATAAAAAAAGAGAGAATCACGATGCCGATCATAGATGACACCAAAAACAATACATTAAAACCGATTTCTCTTTCAACCGCTAAAAACAAGGCCATGGCGATGTTGGCACGGCGTGAATATTCGGCGCAAGAACTCACTCGACGTTTGCAAAAATGGCTATCGCAACAAGAGGCTCAAACGCTGGTTGAAACACTACAAACCGAAGGACTGCAAGACGATCGCCGTTACGCTGAAGCTAAAATACAGAGCCAAATCAAAAAATTCGGTTCGTTGCGTATTAAAAATGATCTTAAACAAGCCGGGGTTTCAGCCGACATCATTGAAGATTGCCTTTTAAATACAACAGAAGAGATTCCTGATGAAGGCAGCCGTGTTGTGGCAGTACTTGAGAAAAAATTTCCACATCCTATCGCTGATACCAAAGATCGTGCTCGCCGTATACGATTCTTACAAAGTCGTGGATTTACGTGGGAATCGATTAAAAGGGCTTTGGAAGAAATAGAATAAGCATTGTAAATGCGCTACTTGGGAATGATGCTGGAGAAAGAGCGTCACTCATGCCTGTTGGCGAAGCAACGCTTGCCTGCATCCTCATAAAATGGAGGATGATTTTTGAAGAAATGATTAATCCAAAGCCATGACTTTGTTGCGTTGTTTTTTTGAATGGCGTTGATTCTCAAGTGTATGGCGCCATTTCTCTACCATGCTTTCGCGTTTGGTTTCTCCAGCGGATAAGTAATGTCTCCACCAACCAAACCAATAAGCGCATTCTGCCGCACTCTCTTTTAAAAACGTCCGTTTGCTGGGCAGGTGGAGTTGTTGTGTTATGGGTTTTACGGTGTCATCAGTTTGAGCACGAATATTAAGAAGGTCCAGTGCTACCTTTAAGCGGCGATGATGCCTCAATCGATCTATTTTCTGAACGCGTGGATACAATAGCATTTGTTGTAAGGTCCATAGTTCTCGTATTTCTGTGGATAACGATTTTGTTAAGATGGTTTTTTTCGTCTGATCATTTAGGGTTTTGCGTATGGCCTCTTGGAAGGCCGGAAAGGCAGGAAGTTTTTGGCTACAAAAGTGTTCAAAATGTATTAATGCCTTTGACCATAGCATTGCTGCCATCATGAATCCGAAAGAAATGCTTTGTTGCTCAGCGTAGCGCCGATCTGCTTCTGCGAGTACCAGCAATATCATTTTTGGTAAGGTGGCTTGATAATCATTGCGCTTTTTAGGAGTATGGTCGCCTATATCGATAAAGCGTGGCAATATATTCCAATCGCGCAATGTATGCAAACCGCTTTGTGCATAACCACCAAGCAAGTATTTTGAAAATTCATCGGCCAAGCGTGCCGATGGAATCATCTCCAGCAGTGGCAACATTTTTTTGAGGCATTGACGCGTGGATGGATCAATCTGAAAGCCCAGTTTTGCCGAAAAACGAAGCATGCGAAGCATTCGTACGGGATCCTCACGAAAGCGCACGGAAGATTTTCCAATCGTACGCAGACGTTGTTCGGCCAAGTCTTGATAACCTTGATGTGCGTCCCATACGGTATTATCACGGGGATCGTAATAAAGTGCATTGATTGTGAAGTCCCGACGGTGCGCATCTTCCCAATGTGTTCCGAACGCATTGTCATTCAATATGCGTCCATGTGGATCAACATGATGATGTGCCACCGAGGATCCACGAAAGGTAGTAACTTCCACCACTTCGCGGCCTTGATGAACATGGACAATGCGGAAACGGCGACCAATAATATATGCCCGACGAAATAAACGTTTGATGGCTTGTGGCTCTGCATTGGTGGCCACGTCAAAATCTTTGATGGAACTCCCCAGCAGCATATCACGTACAGCCCCCCCCACCACAAATGCTTGGTAGCCTGCTTCATGCAAAGCTTTAATCACTTTACGCGTTTCTAAACTAATATCGTTGGGAGATAGACCATGCTCTTGTGCGGCTATTACCCGAAAATCGCGTGGGGAGCTACGAAATAAATTAAAAATTTTTGATATCACGAGAGGTAAAGAATTTTTTAGGTTGCTAAAAAATTCAGCTTGGCATTAATGGGACAGACGAATATGAGGCCCCATCATTGATAGCGGCTTCTACGCTAAACGGTACAATGCCATCGAGACATCCAATATTGACACGATAAATTTTTGGGTTGGAACGTGGTTTGTGGTGAGTATAGATACCGCAATGACTGCAAAAATAATGTTCGGCAGTGTTGGTATTAAACTGATAAACACGCAGTACCGCTTCCCCACGAAGCAGCTTAAACGAACCTTCTACAGCAGCCAGCATTACCGCCCCTCGGCGCTTGCACAAGCTGCAGTTACATCGTAATGCCGTGCAAAGGTCGGCTTCCAGTTGAAAGGCAACTTTCCCACAATGGCAAGTACCTTCGTAAGGTTGTTGTGCATTTTGCATCATTGGCTCCTTCAAAAGCATGGTGTTTATTGTGCTGTGATTTTACAATTTCGCGTAAACGCGCTAAGAATGTATTATAGAATGAATTGCTAAAATACCCTGTATCGGACACCAAAAAATCTGTAAATACAAATTCTGAAAATCCGAGAAAGACACCTCAATTGTACTTAATAATGCATATCAATCCGATATTTTGTTATCCAAAACGCGTTGGCGTTATCTCAATAAGGCTTATGTGCCATTTACGAATTGGGGTTCTATATTGAACGATTATAGGAATGATTAAAAAATGATCGGATGCTTTATAATGATGTACTGGTTCAAACTGGTCCATCAATCCGTGGATAATGTTACGGGCCAAACAATAAACCCGATATGGTATATCGTATGCTAGAATAAATCCCTTATGAAATTATGGAGAAATTATGGAGACAACCTTAGATAAAAATCAGACTCTTAAGACGGTTTTGGTTACGTTGGCTTTGGTCGTTTTATCAGCATTTTTTTTATGGGTTCCGAGTGACGCTTTAGCCAATCAAAAATTTGAGTCCGTATCACCTGAACTCGCAAAAAGTAAAGGTTGTTTATCGTGCCATGATGGGTTAGAGTCTATTCGGCAAGAGACCAGTGCCATGATGATGGCCATTAAAGGATTGGGAAGTGCTCATGGTGATCCGCAAGGTTGTGTGATTTGTCATGGTGGAAATCCAGCATCAACAACAAAAAGTGGTGCCCATCAAGGAAGTCCAGCAACCCTGAAAGCCTCAAATGGTCCACAAATGTTTTATCCTTCACCCGCTGCGATGGGTATTAACAAGTTTACTTGTGGTCAAGCAGGTTGCCATAAGGGCTATGAAGACCGTCTTGAAAAATCGTTAATGAACACAGAAGCAGGAAAAATTCAAGGCAATTTACATACGTGGGGAATCCCTGAAGTCCAAAATTATAAAGTGCCTTGGGGTAATTATGATATTGAAGATAAAGACGGAATTATCCCATCTATTGGTACAGAACAATACAAAAACTATATGCAGGCCATGATTACAGCCTTTCCGGATCAATTTCCTAAACAGCTTAAGCAAATTCCACAACCGACCGTAGAAGAAATTGAAAAAGATCCAAAGCTGGCAGGTTTTACCTACCAGCGTCAACAATGCCAGCGTTGCCATGTAACCGTTAAAGGGCGTGAAAAACGAGGGGATTATCGAGGAATGGGTTGTGCCTCTTGTCATATTCCTTATTCTAATGACGGTTATTATGAGGGGAATGATCCTACTATTGATAAAAACAAACCGGGACATTTGTTGGTACATACTATCCAAGCCACGCGTAAATCAAAAGTCAAGGTGGGGGATATTGAGTACTCGGGTATTCCGGTAGAAACCTGTAACAGCTGTCACAACCGTGGAAAGCGGATTGGGGTAACCTATCAAGGCTTGATGGAGTTTACCTACGGTAGTCCTTATAACGAAAAAGGACAAACACAACCCAAATTGCATACCAAAAAATATTTGTTTATCTCGGATGATCTTCATCACCAAGCCACACAGAGCCGCCCTGGCAATCCAAGTGGTGGAATGCTATGCCAAGATTGTCATACGAGTATTGATATGCATGGTGACGGCAATATCTTTGGAACAACTTTAGCCCAAGTTGAAATTGAATGTCAAGATTGTCACGGAACCACTAAAAAATTCCCATGGGAGCTATCGTTAGGATACGGTGAAGAGTTTGGTCGTCAATTATCCAATAAAGAACGTGGGCTTGCTGATGCGCCATTACCAGAAACCGCTGGATATGCCACCGCCTATCAAAAGCAAGACGGCTTCTTGCTTACTGCGCGTGGCAATCCATTTGGCAATGTGGTGAAAAATGGTAAAAAAGTGATTATGCATTCGGCGACTGGCGATGATTTTGAAGTACCATTGCTCAAACAAATTTCGATAGACAAAACGTGGAAGAGCCTTGATGCACAAGTGGCCATGGAAAATATTGCGAGCCACAATGACAAGCTTGAATGTTATACCTGTCATGCTTCTTGGGTGCCTCAATGTTATGGATGCCATGTACAAGTTAACTACAGCAAAGACAAAAAAGGCAATCCCTATGAAGACGTTGATTGGGTCTCTTCGGGCAGTCAGCAAGAGCCTAATGGTCAAACGGCGGAGTCCCGTTTGGGGGTAGATGGTATTAAGAGTCCCGGGAGAGTCTTTGAGACGCGCTCATACTTGCGTTGGGAAGATCCTGTACTGGGCATTAATGGCGAAGGGCGTGTTACGCCACTGATGCCGGGATGTCAAGTTGTCTGGACAGTCATTGATCGACAAGGGAAGACAATCGCACTCAATAAAATCGCCAAAGCTGAAGATGAAGCCAAAGCCGCCGAACAAAGTCATGTGCCCCTGGCCATTGATATGGCACCCGTTCAGCCCCACTCGGCACAGCGTAAGGCACGTACATGTGAAAGCTGCCATAACAACGATAAAAGCGTTGGTTACGGCATTGCGGGTGGAGTCTTTCAAACACGCTACGCTGAAGACATTGTTGAGGATTTGATTGATCAAAAAACAGGGAAAGCTATTCCAGGGCGTCATCTTATCCAAATTCCTAAGATTGAAGGTCTTAATTTTGATTGGTCTGCCATTGTGGATCGAAAAGGCAATCAACTCCAAACGGTAGGAACACACTGGCCTGCTTCTCGTGCATTGCCCAAAGAAACGCGTGCTGGAATGCTAAGAACAGGACTGTGCATGGGATGTCATCAAGAAATGACCAATGCAGAGCTATGGAGTGCAGTGGCGACACCGGGTCGATTGGACGATGCCCAACACATTGAACTCATGAACAAAATGTTCCATACTTATGTTAATTCACAAAAGAAGAAAAAACAATAGTTTGAAAAATGCGCTTTGTTCTTGCCATAACATTTACTTTGGTCAACGTGGGGCTCACGGGTTTTTCTATTGCTGCGGATCAGGAAGCTCAGGAAGTATTAGGGACGTCGTCGGGCCAACGCGCACATGCCAAATCTGCAGACCCACACAGCGAATTATCGCCTGAAAAGCTCATTCAAGTCGCGTTACAGCACCATCAAGAGAACCGTGTTTCTCAGGCTCTTGAGGTTCTTGGAAATGCATTGATAAAGTATCCTCAAAACTTTGACTTATTGGGCGTCCGGGCTGCTTTGTTGTTGGAAAAGGGAGCGTTTTCTGCCTCATTACAGGATCTTGAAGCTGCTGTTAAAATAAATCCAACCGATCCTGGTATATTAACCAATCGTGCTCAAGTATATCGTCGCTTCCAACGTGACGATCAAGCCTTAGAAGATCTTAACCAAGCCATTAAGATCAACCCCGATTTTATACCTGCACGCTTTAATCGAGGGGCTATTTTGTTCACGCGCGGAAAATATCAAGAAGCACTTGAAGATTTCAATCGTTGCATTGCCATTGAACCCCACGTTCCCGCGCCTTACTTTAACCGTGCGGTGTCATACGACACGATGGGTAAACGCGCGTTGGCCATCGCTGATCTTGAGCATTTTATCAGCATTGCCGATAATCAAAAATGGAAAGATGTTGCTGAAAAAATGCTAAAAGACTGGAAACGCAACCCATCATCAGATGTTTCCAGCCCCGAATAGCAAAATCGGATTAACCATAAATCATGTCTCATCTGTTTGACCAATAAAAACTTTTTCTCGTGCATTTATTGCTTATCCATAGTCCATTTTCTCGCAAGAAGCGTTATAGTCTCTTCATGGGCTTGATGGGACTATTAACAATTACTGTTCATACGCATTTATGGGCGGCTTCCACTTTTGAGATGTTATTGGATGAGGCCCATATGGTTTATTTAACCCCTGCTGATTATCATAATGTACCATTAGAGAAAAACGCACTGTTTCCTTATGAGCATGCCATTCGCCATAAGAGCGGTGCCCTTGAAATTCGCTATGCCATTCGACCATTAGCGCGACTTGAAATCGACTACCAAGACCCCCATAGTTCTGCCCCTGAACCGAACCACATATTTCCGATGGTTTTTGATGCACTGAGTACACAGCTATCCGATGGGGGTCATAATCCGAGACGCGAATACACACAAACCGAGTCACGCACAAAATTTCGTGCGGATTGGGCAGCGGCCTCTGTATTCAGTGTTATGGGGGACTTTTCAAAAAAGTACCGTGAAGCATTATTGCTTGCCATGCATAAAAACAAGCAGGCAGATGCCTATGCGATTTTTCTTTACAATGATCCTCAAAAAGCGAAACCGCTCATTAAAGCGGCTATTGCTGCCTTGTCTTTCAAAGCTCAAGGGTCTGAAAAACGCTTTTAGAACCCTTTAGAATGTGGGGATTGTGACGGCGCAATACACTGATCTTTTTTTGATCACAGCCTTTGTGGCATCACTTCTACCGATATTCATGGTACTGTCATTGGGGTTTTCCATATTTAGTATTTTATTCGCACATAAATATTTTTAGATGAAAGTAAATCGATATAATACGCCTTCCTAAAAAATCAATCTGTACATTCACACAATACAGTTGTGCAACATACTTCTATATCCCCATGAAAGCATTCATTGAATTTTTACCCATTCTGATTTTTTTTGCCGTTTACAAGGCCTATGATCTACAAGCCGCAACAGCTGCTACGATGCTTGCGATGTTGATCTTGCTGGTGTCGCGTAGAATTTATAATGGTCGCTGGGATAAAGTGTTATTGATCAGTACCTTGCTGATATTGGTGTTAGGGGGAATGACGCTATTTTTTGATAATCCTTTGTTTATTCAATATAAGTTAACGGTTTTTTATGCTCTTTTGGTGTTGTTCTTTTGGATCAGCCATCGCTATTTTGGCAAAAATTGGATTGCTGTACTCTATCAACAAGCAGTCAGTATTACCGAACGTACTGCAACCGTTTTATTAAACGGCACCATGATTTTTTTTGGAGGATTGGCCCTTCTCAATATTGTGCTTATTTATTGGCTAACGTTGGATCAATGGGTAACCATTAAAACGTGGGGATTTTTAGTCATATTAATCGGCTTTGCCGTGTGGCAAGGGTTTATGATTATGCGCGATGAACAAGTCCTAAAATCCTCGTCGAATGAAAATACCGTCTCTTCTGATCAATCTAACTCTATGGAGCAAAACAAAGATGATGAATAAAAAAAAACAATATCGTGCTGGTATTGATTTAGGGGGTACCAAAATAGAAATATGTTTACTCAACAAAGTGGGTGAAGCCGTTTTTCGCCACCGCGTACCGACGCCGCGTACAGGAGATCGTGCTTCAGACTATACGCTGTTATTAACTGTAGTCGCCGATTTGGTTCAACATACCACTGAAGCCATGGAGATCAGCGTTGATCAAATGAGCATAGGCATGGGAATTCCTGGCATACTCAACAGTGCCGGTAAGGTCAAAAATGCCAATTCGGTTTTTCTCAATGGCATGCCGCTCAAAGATGACCTTGAGAAACATCTGTCTACCCCAATTCGTATTGCCAATGATGCGAATTGTTTTGCTTTGTCCGAAGCCATTAATGGCGCAGCAGCCCATGCAAATGTGGTGTTTGGCGTGATTCTTGGTACAGGCGTTGGTGGGGGATTGGTGATTGATAGAAAAGTCAATGATGGTATCAATGCCATTGGTGGGGAATGGGGGCACAATCCACTGCCATGGCCAGATCTATCGCTCAACGAATGGCCGGGGAGTCTTTGTTATTGTGGACGAACCAGTTGTATTGAAACCTGGGTGTCTGGAACAGGCTTGGCGGCAGATTACAAAGCTCATACGGGCATTGAAAAAACGGCCCACACAATCTACGCAGATTTATCTGATTCGAAGCCAAGCGTCAAGCAAGCGGCCGAAGACAGCATCAGCCGCTTTGAACGCCGTCTCGCTAAATCGCTTGCCACAGTCATTAACTTGGTTGATCCGCAAGTCATTGTTTTAGGGGGAGGGTTATCAAAAATGCGGCAATTGTATGATCATATTCCGAAAATATGGACAGAATATGTATTTTCAGATAGCGTCAAAACAGCCTTGCTCCCTCCTGTCTACGGTGACAGCAGTGGTGTACGAGGGGCAGCATGGTTGTGGTCAGAAGATTTATTGTAATACGGAGTAGCCGTGATCGCTACAAAAGCCATTTGGATACGACGTTTTGCATTTGCTCTTGCGATTCTCATCGCCATGTTTCTTTTTTTCAGCATCGTCTTTTTTGGTTATGCTTACTATGCTCGCGAAGATGCACGAAAAATCGTTGCCATTTATCATCAGATTGTACCAATCCAAAAACGTCTGATCTCAGTATGGCGCCGTATGGCTTCGACACCTTCAACACGCCTTCATGTAACATTAAAACAAAACGAAGCCCAAGGCAAACACTATCGATTAACTTTATTGCCAAACGGTACCCTACAATTGCAATTTGTACCACCATTGCCCAGTATTGGTGATGCGCTACTGACCATTCGCCCTACAATAACCTCTCCAAGCGAGAGAATCATTGATCTCAGTATATCACCGTCTGTGAATATGGACGAACATCGTTTGGAGCATGTACAATGGCGGTGTGCGTTTTCTAATCGGCCAGATTTAGCAACATTCATTCCGAGTGTATGCGCGCAAAATCAACCTCAGAAAACAGTAGGCAAAAAAAATAAAAATATTTCTAATGAACACAATGAGTTATGACAAAATCTCGATAAACTCGGGAAAGTCGCAAAAGAAGATCAAGCTACATTCATTTGATAAAACGCGTGGTGTTCAGGAGAATATTGAGTCGGTATTGCAAAATTAGAAAATTTGCCCAGCAGGTATTTTAAGAGAAAATATGAGGCGAAATAAAAAGCGTTTTTAGATTTGCTAATAACCAATGAATAATCTCTTGTATTTTCTTCCCCATATTTTGACGTAAAAAAATCCCCAACCGCACAATCGCACGTAGCAACCACTTGATATTAAACCCCAGCGAGCATAGCACTGCATTAATCGCGTCTCCCAACGACCCTTTTAGCCAATTCCTTCGCATCCCATGATCGTCTTTCAGGTGCCCTATCACTGGCTCAATGGCTTGTCTGCGTTTCAACCATTTTCGCATGTGTGGCGCTAATCGCTTGCTTTTTCCTCTATGCACCACTTCACTTGAATTGGCGATAATTCTGTATCTACCCCTCTAAACCCTTTATCTGCAATCACGGCTTTGGGGGTAACATTCAGCTCTTGCAACAAAACCGTTACCTGTTCCATTTCTGCATTCAAAATATGTCCATCGTAGGGGTTACCCATAAAAGTCCTTGTGCCTACGATTAAACTATGCTTCCGCGTTGTCGCCACGATTGTTTTTACTCCAAATTCAAAGGGATTGCGCGCCTTGCCTTTCCCTATACACTCCACTTCAGGAGCGTGTAAGGCGTAAAGTTTCTTTTTATCGTTCCTCTTTTGCTCTTTGATCCGACGAGCTTTAGCCATAACATCGGCTAGCTTTCCAGTGATCCCTCCTTCTTTTTTCCGATCAATTTCACGCAGTAAAATCCCCACTATCGTTCGTTGGCGCTTTATTTGCCTTTGCATACGAACGAATTGTTTGGCATGAGCGTAGCGGCCTGATTTGATTTGTGCCTGTTTGCCTTCTTTCGCAAAGGTTTGTTTTAACGCTATACCTTCTTGCTTCGCTGCTTTTACCAGATGACGTCGGGCTACCTCCAGCAACCGAGAATCTGTGGGATACGCAATGGCTTTCTCTTGCACCGTAGTATCCACAATGATTTCCTCAAAATCGGATTTTTTCACCGCGTCCATGGCAACAGCAGTTTCAATGGTCATGGCTAAAAGGTTCTCTACTCCTTCTTCTCCAATGGCTTTGCGAAAACGGGAAAGTTGAGATTTATCGCATGGTTTAGAAATCTGAAAATATTCTACTGCGCTGAGAAACTGAAAATAAACATCTTGTGACCATCGCTCAATCACTTCATCATCGGAGAGACCATAAGCATGCTTGAGATAAAGCAAGGCGATTAAGGTCTGCAAGGGAACTCGAGATCTACCAGCATTCTTGGGATTGCTTTCACAAACAAAAGTGGATTTGCCAAAGAGAGTGTCTGTGACAACGGTTTTTTGGCAAGAAGGCTTACGAGCAACAAGTGGCGCGATGCTGGCATGAAGTTTGACCCAGTCAATACGATAAAAAAGAACAACAAGTGGGTGACGAAGATCGATAAAATCCTGAAGGCGAGAAAAGAAAGATTGTTGCATAGTAGAACTCCGAAAACTCCCAGAAAATAATATAAATGATATTATTTTCTGGGAGTTTATGCAAGTGAAAAAATGACTAAAAGCCTTGACAGACAATAAATGTTGTTAATTTACAACACCGACTATTGAACATAGATTGATTTCTCCACGCAAACCCCAGACGTCGCAATGAAAGATGGTATGAACTACCGATTCAGATGATCCGGTTAGAGCGCATTTCCTAATTTGATATAATAGATAAAGTATTCCCAAGACGTGTAATAAGACAGCAAACTGAAATATCAAGACATGTAAGTGATGAGAGTATCGCTTGGATTGTGAGTGGTGGTTTAGGCCGACACAGAGGCGGCGGATTTATCAACAATTAAAAAGGTAAGCCATCTTTCGATAGCTTACCTTCAAATACAGTCTATTCAACTGATAATCTATTCAACTGATTATGATAAGATTTTTCAATGCATTCAGTAGTTTTGCATTGATTTCTATTTTTTAACCAATCTTTCTGCCGCTTGACAGCAATATTTTTCAATATATTGCTGTATAGCTTATGATTGATAATTCCATGATATTTTAAAGTCAAAAACCAATCTAATGCTGAAATATATGCATCTTTACAGATCATTTTTTCAACTTTGGTGGTGGCTTTATTACAGTCGAATGATGGAGCGTCAAGTTTTTCAAGCCAACTATAATAATTTTTGCATGCTTTTTTCTCCTTTGAGGTTTGAGCCAGTTTGCAAAAATTTACAGTGCTTATCATTTCTTTACGATAAAGATCATGCTCATTGAAGTTCCCTTCCAACTTTTCAATATATTGAGATTTAATGGTATAATCATTAATCTCACATAATGAAATATCTTTTGGAGTTCGAGGGTTTTGACAAACACCACTATCTTGAGTATCGCGAAGAATTTCGCATAACTCTTTATTGTTTGCTGTATCACAATAGAAATCTATATTTTCAGCTTGTGATATCGTCAAAATGCTTGTGCCAATAATTGTAGGTACTATAATAAATAGTTTCATAATATTTCCTTAAAAATATTCATAAAAAGACTAAGAACGTCTTTTATGTAAATTGTAAAAAGTTTGTTGTGTTGTTCTGTTTTTGCATCTAGTGCTACAAAACAACTGCTTGCCGATTGCATTGAAAACACGCGTACATTTAGAATCTTTACATGTTTTTTCGCGTATTTTATGCAAGTTCCGGTTAGAGCGTATTTCCTGATTTGATATAATAACTCTTTTGCTTGTGTATGCGTAATTTTGGTTCCGGTTAGAGCGCATTTCCTGATTTGATATAATGTACGCCCGCTTTGTTCAAACGGTTGCACTGTTCCGGTTAGAGCGCATTTCCTGATTTGATATAATTTGCTTGCTCATAGTGTTGAAGCCTGTTGAGTTCCGGTTAGAGCGCATTTCCTGATTTGATATAATTTGCTTGCTCATAGTGTTGAAGCCTGTTGAGTTCCGGTTAGAGCGCATTTCCTGATTTGATATAATGCGTTATGGGGAGGCTATTCCTGTCATATAGTTCCGGTTAGAGCGCATTTCCTGATTTGATATAATAGGGCGAGAGGGGCGGTTTGTCTATCAATAGTTCCGGTTAGAGCGCATTTCCTGATTTGATATAATTGAGCTCGTACACTCTATGCTTGTTCGTGTGTTCCGGTTAGAGCGCATTTCCTGATTTGATATAATTGTTTGTAACATGAGAGTTTCTACAGATCAGTTCCGGTTAGAGCGCATTTCCTGATTTGATATAATCAGCGTTTGCCACCCACACAATCAACAAATGTTCCGGTTAGAGCGCATTTCCTGATTTGATATAATTGAGCTCGTACACTCTATGCTTGTTCGTGTGTTCCGGTTAGAGCGCATTTCCTGATTTGATATAATTGTTTGTAACATGAGAGTTTCTACAGATCAGTTCCGGTTAGAGCGCATTTCCTGATTTGATATAATCAGCGTTTGCCACCCACACAATCAACAAATGTTCCGGTTAGAGCGCATTTCCTGATTTGATATAATTTGAGTGGTTGTCGGAACGTTCGCGGGTGAGTTCCGGTTAGAGCGCATTTCCTGATTTGATATAATTGGTGCAACTGTGCCTCGATGGTTAACTCTGTTCCGGTTAGAGCGCATTTCCTGATTTGATATAATTAAATGTATCCACTACGCTATATTTAGTAGTTCCGGTTAGAGCGCATTTCCTGATTTGATATAATGGTAAGGGCGTTGGACCTTGTCGCGCGCCAGTTCCGGTTAGAGCGCATTTCCTGATTTGATATAATATTGTCAAATTCAGTAATGTTGTCTAGTCTGTTCCGGTTAGAGCGCATTTCCTGATTTGATATAATTAACATGATATTTTGTGATGGATATAAAAGTTCCGGTTAGAGCGCATTTCCTGATTTGATATAATGGACATGGCAAGTAGTATGTCTTTTATTTTGTTCCGGTTAGAGCGCATTTCCTGATTTGATATAATATGAGAAAAAACGTACAGACGCCTTGCGTGGTTCCGGTTAGAGCGCATTTCCTGATTTGATATAATTCAAGTACATAGCCACATACAAGAAGCATAGTTCCGGTTAGAGCGCATTTCCTGATTTGATATAATATGAGAAAAAACGTACAGACGCCTTGCGTGGTTCCGGTTAGAGCGCATTTCCTGATTTGATATAATTTAAACCGCGCAATGCCGCTTGAATAGCCTTGTTCCGGTTAGAGCGCATTTCCTGATTTGATATAATAACTATCCTCGTTGAGTTCAAACCCAACAAGTTCCGGTTAGAGCGCATTTCCTGATTTGATATAATCTAGTTCTAAAGTGTAGTACTTGCCTTTTTGTTCCGGTTAGAGCGCATTTCCTGATTTGATATAATAGTATTAACTTAAGCTATTATAGTGTTAATGTTCCGGTTAGAGCGCATTTCCTGATTTGATATAATTTTTTTAACTCGGTCGGGGATTTGTTGTAAGTTCCGGTTAGAGCGCATTTCCTGATTTGATATAATACCTCTAACTCGCATCCTCGGTAAGAGGAGTTCCGGTTAGAGCGCATTTCCTGATTTGATATAATAAGTTAAAAACTCGTGCACATATTGAGTTAGTTCCGGTTAGAGCGCATTTCCTGATTTGATATAATTCATTTACTTTGCGAGGGCACTAAAGACATGTTCCGGTTAGAGCGCATTTCCTGATTTGATATAATACAAGCAAATAACGTTAATGTACTATCTAAGTTCCGGTTAGAGCGCATTTCCTGATTTGATATAATACATATCCAGCAAGATTATGTTTTTACAAGACCTTGCTTGGATGTGGCGCTAAAAAACATGGACATATTCCTTAAAAAAGTTCGTACTGTACTGGATTTTTGAGATCGGATTGACGGATCTTGCCATAGTAGGTTTGTATTTTTTCGTACTGTCGATCTGTAAAAAATAGGATATTGACTTTACCACCACTGGGTAAAGCGTTTTCTATTCGTTTGATATAGGTTTTGCTCTGCGGCTCTCCAGTGATGTAACGCATATAAATTGAGAGTTGCACCATCTCAAATCCCATGTCCAGCAGCCTGTTGCGAAAATCGCTGGCTGCCTTGCGTGCGGTGGCTTCCACCACAGGCAAATCAAACATGACCATCATCCACATCAACCGGTATCCGCTAAGCATGGGACTTCCTCAGGAAACAAACAACCCATGGAGCGCTCCGATTGTGGCAAAGCAAGTCGTGTTGCTTCTCCCAAATAGATCTGCGCTAACGAAGTCGCAAGATTAAGCATATGCGCAATAATCGGTGTTGATCCACGATCGGATGGCACATCACGATACAACAAATCGACCAATGATTTTTTATGGGTCGCATCAAGCACCATGTTAAGGCCTTCTTGCTTAAAAAATCGATACACTTGACCATCTACAAAAGGGCGAAATGGCTCAATCAAATCATCGACCAAACGCATTGGATTGTGTTCGTGACGATGATGTACCCCCATGGTGGGGTGAAGCCCAGCAGCCAATACACTGCGCGCCATTGCAGAACGAAAAACCATATAGCCAAAATTGAGTACGCTGTTGATTCCTTCAAGTGTTGCATCACGGCGAAAATGTTCCCCGAACAACAATCGCCAATATCGTCGTGCGGCCTGGGCTTCTATGTTTTGTGGATCTCCTGTTTTAACCTGCTTTATCAATGGGCGTAAAACTGGGGCGTTATTGCCGATCATTTCGATCATACGCGCTTGCTGGGCAATTTTGGCTTTTACCAAATCGGCCCAAAGGCGTTTCTTTAAAGGCTGTTTGGCAGCCCATTGGGCATCAAAGCGTTTAGCCTGTTGAAAATTGCCCTCAAGCGCCAACAAAAAAGCCACGGGCTGATGCTTGGCATCGCACAAGACAAATGGTACATTTCTCTGCGCAAGTGCCACCAATACATTATTGCTGTAAACCAAACCATGGGCATTGCCAATTACCGCAGCAATATCGTCAAGTGGAATACGACCACATTCATGACGATCTTTCCCGGTTTTCTCCACCACCAAGAAGCCGCGCGATACTGATAAATAGCGCGAATCGCTGGCAATCTCAACGATGCGCCCAATCACATTCATGCGGTAAATCCCGGGTCTCGGAATGTTCCTATGGGTGATATGCGAATCAATCGAGCCTTTTTCTTGTGTAAAGCACTGGCAGTGCACTCTATAAAATAAAATGGATTTTGTTTGTCTCGGTTACGTGCATCACAGTTGGCCTCGTTGATAGCTGCCAAAACAACGAGCTTTCTCTCTTTTATCCGCCCTTTTTCTTTTGTCTGTTTTTTTGTCAGCGATTGTATGCGCAGTATCTCATTTTTAGCTGTTTTGGGGTTAAATATCATCAAACAATCACCACGCATCAGACGCATTACCAAAGGTTTACCGCTGATGGACTGTTGCCCACGCAGGCGTTTTACACCGTATTGGCGAGCGATTTGATAGGCTTCGAATGTATTAATAATCTCACCCATCCATTTGCCTTTTTCATCGCGTACAATTTCCATACAGTAATTGCTATCACTCCTATAGGCCTTGTAAGGGCGCGGATTTCCATGCGCATCGACACCATGCCGTTGCCCTTGTGTCGGCTCTGCCATTTCAATGGCTGATTTTTCTTCTTTAAAAATCCACTCTCCCTTTTTATATTTCCAATACACATAGTCTTTAGGCCCTCTGATGCGCATGGCAGTTTCATTATGCATGGCTCCCTGATGACTATGGTTGGGGCGATGGCTGGTGATACAATGATCAAGCGTGGTTTTTAATTGATGGCGAAATGAAGGCCACGGCATAGGCATGTCGCGGATTAATCGGTCTTCTTTTTGCAGGTCAGCCGTATGGCGCGCATGGGCAACTTTGTTTAATAAGCCTCGATCGGTAAGTGCCACCACAAACGCATCAATTGCATGGTGGCGATGGTCTTCACGATTCTTGGTCGTATTATCTGAAATAAGACGGTTAAAACCCCATTTACCACGCAACATGGAGGTTGACCCGGAATGGCCCATACCTCCTGATGGGGACAGATCAATGAGAGATAGCGCAGCGCAATGCGTGATAAATAGCGCGTATCATTCAATGCCCGCGCAATAAAATCACGATCTTCACCCAACCATTGTTCCCAGATATTTTCGGCAAAACGTTTTCTTTTATTGGCCGGGAGCGCCTGTATACGTTCTCGTATCTGTTCGTATGAATATCCTGGGGGATTATGTCCAAAGGCTTCAAATGGCGTTTTTTCGGCCTTTTCACGGTTGGCATAACGCATACACAACGTTTTGTTGCTCATCGAATCATCCAGCGTACGGCTGAAAGGCAGGATATGCTCTATCTCTACTTCTGCCGAAAATAAACGCGTGAGCGAAATGTTCTCTCCCGTATAAGGGCAACGTCTATCGGCAGCATCTTTGCTATTGAGTTCCTCCCATAAACGCATCTTGGTAAAGTCGTCTCGTGTAGGCTTTTGACCAAGTATTGGCCAAATCTGATTTCCCCAATCGTCTCGTTTTTTCTGATTGGCTGCTTGCTCTTTTTGGATGCGATCACGCTCATTTTTACTTTGTTTAAGCTCGCGTGCCACTTCGATCACCACTTGTGTGGGTGGACCATAGCGACGGATGAGCGCATTCACAACAACCCGTATTTGATTTAAACCAATATGCACGGTCGGATTGGCAATTTTTCCGTAACGTTTTTCTTCGCTGCTCTCATTCGGATCATCATTGCCAAATGCAACATGGCGTTGTAAATACTGACCATAATAAGGCAACGTTAATAAAAGCTCTCCTGTTTGTTGGGTGTGATCTAGCGCAGAGTGGCTGTCATAACCGGCGGCTTTTACAGCATTGGCATATGTGTTATCAAATGATGACAAATGTGGAATAATTTTTTCCATGGCTTTTAAACTCAGACGTGCATAACCACTGGGTAATGATTTATTGGCAATTGCTTCAGCGTTTTGTGTGTCTATCCCGGTTTTATCCACCAACACCTTAATCAATTCTAATTCGCTTTCTTCATACAAACATTTTTCGACAATCTCATTTTGTGTATCGCGATCAAATGTGTACCAGCGTTCCCCAAACAACAATGTTGACGCCATGATTTTTGCGCAGGCGTCGCCTTTTAGTTTGTCTCGTTTTTCATTTTCTAAATTAAAGTGACCATGATTTAAACCAAGCATTTTTTTCATTTGGTTAAAAGTACAGTCCTTTGTCATCAGCACTTTGACAATTTGTTCGGCCTGCTCTTTTTTCAACGGATGTGATTTCAATTGCTGATCAATCCAACACAGATTGTTAACTTCTTGCAAAATACGTACCAGTTGACTACTGGGTAAGGCATTTGCAGCACGCAGTTCTTCGGGATCAAGCGTACAGCGTCCGGGCTCAACCGGCTTGAGTGCTCTTTGATGAAACAGGGTATCGGATAAACGATCATGCGCTTCTTTGCAATATTGCTGGGGCTGATACTCGGCTTGTTTGTTCCACAATGCCTCAAATTCGTCAAATATCATTTGCCGATCTAGATACAGATCGTAATACTTATCACTCTTATTTTTACCATGTAAACGGGCTCTGACTGGCTTGCGGTTTTCGTGTTGCTGCGCTAACCATTCCCCAATCGTTCGTGCCTGATCATACACTAAACGTTCACGCATTTTGACTAAAGTTGAACGAATTAATCCACTTTCGTCTGGCTTGTCTGTCTTACGGTTGCTTTTAAATCCGCGCCGTTGATTCAAATGAAAAACAGCGCGCGCAAATTCCTCTGGCTTCAGAGGCTCATCCAAGCCTCTCTTGCGTAGTTCGTAGGGGTTGAGATGAACCAGCTTTTTGCGTTCTTCTTCATCTTTGGGAAAAAATCTCCATTCAATCAAGTCTTGAATTAATCGACAGCGACGACGTATGAAACGATCACGACGCTTTCGGGATTGTCGTGCAAGGCGTCGTGTTACTGCCAAAGATTGTTGGGTCTTACTGGTTCTTCCATCAGAAAAAATACGCGAACCCACTTTAATTAAAGCGATGGGCTTGTTGTCTTGATTCAGCCGAACCATCGCCCAACCTAAGGATTTTGCACCAAGATCAAGACCTAATCGATAGCGTAGTTTATTGGTCATGGTATCTTTTTTTAGAATGTAAAAATGAGACGAATGGGTTATCAATGTGTCATATCGTTCAGGTGTTGGTGCAATACTCCACCCTTTCTATCTAAAAAGATTTTGACAAGAGTGGACATATTTTCTATTATAAAATATATTATGAAAGCGAATGTTGAAAGGGAGTCTACAGCACAACTCAAAAACAATACTGCTAGGATTGCGTTTGATCTATTTTACTCCTTTTTTGCGTAAAATTCTCTCCATGAGTAAGACACTGTATTAAAACGATTGGGTTAAATAAAAATGAGACTGTATTTTTCTTTAACTTCTTTGGTGAGCGCTTATCATTCACGCGCTCATCAATGCTTAGCGGTAGACACTCTACACACTCTACGCAGAAGATTGACGGAACACATTGGAGATATTTCTGAGCATCCCTAAGCGTCCTGGGCGCATGAGTGGAGTGCCTTGAAACTTTTCACGAAAGGCGTCATCATCAAGCCAATACGGGGCTTTTTTGGAAAAGCCTTCGCGCAAGGGTAGCCAAGCACCATTCGGCCATAGATACTCTTCGATCTTATCAGGCTTGGAGGAGCCAACAAAATCATTTGCGCTTTTCTCGGCATTCCATGGGCAAACATCTTGGCAAAGATCACAACCAAATATCCACGGTGTAAAGTAAGGTTTTAAATGGACAGGTGGCGGCGTTTTAGCCTCAATCGTCCAATATGCAATACATTGACGAGGTTCTAGATCATAGGCTTTAACAAAAGCATCAGTGGGACAGGCTTTCAAACATCGTTGGCAATCGCCACATCCTCCTATACGGCTCTGGGGTGGAAAAGGGTCCTTCCAAACTGGCCAAGCGAGTTTTTGGTGTTTTTCATCGAAATGACTGATATCATCACAAGCGGGAAGCTCGGGCAACCAAAGTGTTGCAATAAAAAACCATGATCCCAAGCGACTGTTGATCACACACGTATTTTTTCCCGTAAAGCCTATGCCCGCTTGTTCAGCAAAATCACGTTCGAGTACAGGCCCTGTATCAACCCAGCCTTTTGTCGCTCTGTTTCTTCCAGAATGAGCCCGTACCAATTGATCGATTTCAATTATTTTGGGCTTAATCACTTCATGATAATCTTGTGGACCAAGCGCATATCGAGCAATTCGTCCATAATCACGCCCATAATCATGTTGTGCATTCAATATTGCCAGAATGGAAGCAGGAATTGGTTTAGGCGCTATCGTGGGATAAGGCATCGCTAATACTACCACCGATTGTGGGGTAGGGTTCAACCGCAACGGATCCAAGCGAACCGCCTCGCTCCGTTCTAAATAATACATTGAAGCGGCAGATCCCCGTTTAAGCCAACGCGAAAAAGCATCTGCCCGACGCGGAGAGCACGCAGGCAAGATACGGCACGCAAAAAAACCAAGCGAAAAAGCCAATGCTTTAATCGCATTGGCTAAGGCTTGTGGAGAATACGGTGGAGTAACGATTGGGGAGATAAGCGAAGTGTACGCGTCTAGGCCGCAAAGGACGATCCACAACCGCATGTTGTTGTGGCATTGGGGTTTTTGATTACAAACTGTGATCCGGTGAGGCCTTCTTTATAGTCTATTTCGGCACCATCAAGATATTGTGAACTCATGAAATCTACCAATAAGGTAACGCCGCCTTTTTCAATTTGAAAGTCATCTTCGGCTACTTCTTCTTCAAAGGCAAAACCGTATTGAAAGCCTGAGCAACCTCCTCCGGTAACAAACACACGTAGCTTGAGCTGTGGATTGCCCTCTTCTTCAATGAGGCTTTTGACTTTTGTTGCCGCATTATCGGTAAAAATGAGGCTGAGATCATTGTCAAATAACGCTTCCGAGGCATTTCCAGTCACTTCTTCTTTTGAGGATTGAGACGCGTCCAAAGGTAAGGGAGTTGATGTATCCATGATTTTCTCCAAAATAAGCCTTAATTGTATAATAAAATATCATGAAATGGTTAAAATGCTTTAAATGGTTTTGCGTGTGTCGTATCGATAGGGTTATGGATTTTCTTTTCCAAGATCTGCGATAATCTCAAAGCAGCTTGCCATTTACTGTATTCAAACTTTCTATAATTTTACAAACGCATATATCAGGCTATACAAAATGATCCATATTTTACCGCATCCATCAAGAGTAGTGCTATTCGCTTTCATGCTTAGTTTTTTGAGTGTTATGGGCTGTAACAGTTCAAATGATGGAACAAGCAATACCAATAGCACGACAACAAGCGACAGCTCCTTTACCATAACAACCTCAGGCAGTTATTGGTCCATTGTTGCAAACGGTACTCCTTTGCATTCGCTTGATAGCAGCGCCTATGCAAATACCTATCGAGCACAATCGTATCAATTAAGCATTCCAAATCCCCCAACTGCGTCGACAACAACGCTTATCACCAATGAATTTCCAAAAGCGTTTGGCGTAACGCTTGATGGGGTAAAACTGGACCCACTCACCGCTGAATGCTACGATGCCAATGGCAATCGGCAAAGCAATGCCGGCAGTTGTACCTATCGACAAGATGCCTTGCAAACCATTTCTGATTTGGGGTTTGATGATTACCATGGGCATGTACAACCCAATTCTGGTGCCTATCATTATCACGCCTATTCAAGCGAAGCCGCTAAAAAAATCTATGAAAAATTTGTGGGCAGTGCGCCAACAAGCGATGTGGACATGGTATTGGTGGGTTTAGCCCGTGATGGTTTTCCTATATACTATTCCCTTAAAAACACCTATGCTTCAAGTTATGCGATTGATACCACGCAAACGCGTTTGGATTTTAAGAATAAAGTCACAGCGATTAGCGCAAATGGCTTATATGTAGAGGATTATTTGTATACGGCCGGAAGCGGTGATTTAGATGAGTGCAATGGTGTCAGTCAAACCCGACCTTCAGATTATGCCCATTACACGGCCAATGGTGGTTTTGCAGTGCCTCAAAGTATCTCCTATTTTTATGTACTCACCAATCGTTTTAAAACAGATGGTTCAACACCGAACTTTCCAGCGATTCCACACTGCTTTAAAGGTACCATTAACAATAATGATGGTTTTTAATGAACGTCCGAAAAGCATTTTTAGGCTGTATTGCATTAACCTTATTCGGGACTGTTCATGCACATATGATGTCCCCCGGACTATTGGGTGTCCAGATTGAACCAAAACAGCTAAAATTGGTAGCCTCGATCCATCATCACGATTTGACTATGTTTGACGATGATGGCAATGGGGTCTTAACGCCTCATGAAGTCAATAAACATCATGCAAACATTCTTGATTTTTTGCGTCAAAAAATTATACTGGGCTTTTTGGCTCCTCAAAAAAAACTGAAAAGAAACATTTTTTTTCTTTCAAATGACAGTTTAATGTACCAACAAATCTATGTTTATGATAAAGCACCCGCGCAGGTTCAATTAAATATCGATTTTGGTCAATGGAAAATCATTGTCAAAAAAGGGGATAATAAACGACACGCACAATGGCCTCAATCGCACGTATCGCTCGAAAAAAACGCGCCGCTGATTTTTAATTTCTGACATACTTCTTAAAAAACTCTCTATTTTTATCTATGATTGCTTACCCACAAACCCGTATGCGTCGGCGACGCATGAATGAAGGTATTCGACAGCTATCCCGCGAGAATCTACTCGCACCTTCACATTTAATCTGGCCCGTATTTATTATTGAAGGCCAAGACCATCAAGAAGCCATACCTTCCATGCCGGGGGTTTATCGCTACACCATGGATCGCCTCATTCCCTTGGCGAAAGAAGCATACCAATTGGGTATACAAGCCATTGCATTGTTTCCTGTTACCCCAACCGATAAAAAAAATGAGAAAGGTTCAGAAGCCTTGAATCCCAACAACTTGGTGTGTCGCACACTGATGTGCTTGAAACAGAACGTTCCAGAAATGTTGTTGATGACAGACGTGGCCTTAGATCCCTATACCCAACATGGGCAAGATGGTCTTCTGGATAACACGGGCGTCGTAATCAACGATGCAACAGTTGAGGTTTTGTGTCAGCAAGCAGTACTACAAGCGCAATCAGGCGCAGACATCATTGCCCCTTCTGACATGATGGACGGACGTATTGGGGCTATTCGTCGTGTATTGGACAAAGCCGCTTTTCAGGATAAACCCATTGCTGCCTATACTGCAAAATATGCTTCTGCCTATTATGGCCCTTTTCGCGATGCAGTTGGATCAAAGAAAAATCTCGGCCAAGCCAATAAAAAAAACTATCAAATGGATCCTGCAAATGCACGTGAAGCGTTGTTAGAAGCAGATTTGGATATTGCGGAAGGAGCAGACTTTATGATGGTCAAGCCCGGATTGCCCTATTTGGATATTGTCCGGCGCCTCAGTGAACGTCATACCATACCTATTTGGGCCTATCAAGTCAGTGGTGAATACGCCTGTATTCAGGCTTCCGCACAACACGGCTGGCTTGATGGTGCAACAACCATGATGGAAACATTGTTGTGTTTTCGTCGAGCAGGTGCCCAAGCCATCTTGAGTTATGCTGCTCTTGATGTCGCGCGCCAGCTAAAACACCCCCATCTCTAAAACCACGAAAAGTGTCATTGATATATTTTATGAATATCTTTCTTGATATGGGTTTCAAGTGTTGCAACACAAGAGAGTCGATGGGCTTGAATGCCATAATAATTCATGATACGATGTTTGATGGTGGCATTTTTTGATCTGAGAAAAGGATGATGCTGAATCGCATATTCAACATAGTTTTTTTTATTTTTTTCGATGACTGCCCTATCGGCCAATGGAGAGAGATTGCCAAAAATCCAATCATGGGGTGTATGTAACATATTTTTGAGGGCGTACAAATAGCAATATTGATATAGATTTTCTAGCTTCACCACAATGGCATTATCGTATTTTGGACCGACAAAAGAAGCATTTCTTTTCAATGAGTTCAAGTCTCTGAATGTATAATAATAGGTATCAATCGATGAGATTTTTTCATCTGTCTTTCTTGGGGGGTACTTTCTAATAAAATCGTCACTGGTTTGATAATCAGACAGCTTAAATATTCTGTTGCTTTTTAAAACATCAAAAGCAAACTCTCTGATACTCTCATAATCCATTCCTTCACCGGTGTGTTTTTCGTACAGGGCCACTAAAATAGGAAATTTTGATTGGCCTGTATCTTGAAACCATCCACTGGAAAAAATTACCCCTTTCTTGAGTCTATAATCATCCGTAAATGGCTTTAGCCTTTTAAAATTGGCACCTTTAAGTAAATACGATAGTGGGTGCAAAATACACACAAGGTCCGAAGAAAGTTTGTGGTATGACTTGAGAAAAGATATGCCTATATCCCTATCTTTTAAATCAATGTCGCATTCATGTGTGCCTTTTAAACCATTTTTGTATGCGGATGTGTTATCGTTGTAGGGAGGGTTTCCAACGTTGATCAAAAAGTGATCGTTCGATAAATGATATTTTGTTCTGGATACGTTTTTTAGGGCATTGCCAAAGAAAATTTTTTTATGGTCAAACTCATGCTTTAAGAATTCATAGGCTTCTCTATCAAAATCTGAGGCAATGGTATGATATTGTTTAAGTTTGTGTACAAATGCGCCACACCCCGCCGCATTGTCAAAAACAACCACATTGTGGTTTGCTTTAATGTAGGGATCTATCCAGTCGACGACAATATCTACAAGGGCTTCAGGGGTGTAAAACCCTCCCAATTTAATTTTGAGGCCTTTTGTTAAATGGTCGGCTGCATTTCTTTTCATCATGAATTGAAGTAAAAAAAATTATATATTCGTGGTCGTCTTGTGATGGAGCACATGGTTGAATTAATCCGCAGGGCTTGCTGTCGTCCAGCCTTGATCGGTTTTGATAAGCCACGCATCACAGCCGTGTTGCCTGGCTTGCGTCTCAATCTGTTGATGATCTAATTGCCCTTCTTTGTGTATGGGAGCATATTCAACAATGACGGCATTGCCTTGTTGTCGTAGTGCCTCAATTTTTTTTCGCCCTTGCGTACACGATTGTGCCAAAGATGACGCAAAGATGCGTCGCTGATATGGAAAGGGAGAGGGTGCGTGGATCAAATTGGGATGTTTACGTTTTAGGGTATTGAAAACTTCAAACAACTCAAGGGTAAATCCTGTAGCAGGTCGTTTGCGACCAAAACGTTCGCCAAATCCATCATAACGACCACCATTGGCCAAAGCCTGTGACCAATCCGGTGAATACACCGAAAACATAATCCCCGTGTGGTAGTGATAGCCGCGCCCATCACTCAGATCAAGACTCAGTTGAATGTGCGGATAGCGATCATGGATGTTGTTCACAATACATTCTATTTGATCCAGATGCCGATGGATACAATCATTTTGGGGCAGTTGCTGTTTTGCTTGAGCCAATATATCAGGAGCACCGTACAAGTGCAAAAGATCCATCATGCTTTGGCGTAAAGATGGAGAGGTTTTATCTAACAATGAGGACAACGCTGTTGCATCTTTTGTATTCAAGCACTGGAGAAAATATTGCTCTTCGGTACTGTCTTGCCACGTTTTAGCAGCGGAGCTACGACACAGCCCCGCAAGATCTCGTAACAATCCCATATGGTGCAATTCAATGTGATGATCATCGATACCACAAAGGCGTAGTGAGGTATCGAGTAAGGCAATCATTTCCACATCGGCTCCCCAATCGCTACTGCCATATATTTCTGCCCCGACCTGTAGTGGTTCACGTTCCGCGAATGGAGAAGCCGGATAGGCATGAAGTACGCGATCACAATAACAAAGCCGAGTAATACCCGATTCATTCAACACATGGGCATCTATGCGTGCAGCATGTGGCGTTAAATCAGGACGCAGTGACATCATCCGTCCTGATAGATTATCAACAACCTTCAAGGTGCGCCGATCAAGATCAGTGTCCCCAAGCGTTTCTTGATATTCGGCAATGGGGGGCATAATTAGGCGATAGCCCCATGAAAAGTAAAGATCTAATAACTCACGCCGTTTGCTTTCAATCCAGTGAGATTCAGGGGCTAAATGATCATTAATATTTTGGGGGAGTTGCCAGTCCATAACTGTTTTTGGTATTTGAGTACTTGAATTTTAAATTGGGGGATCAAACCCGTTTTGGTCTATGTATCAGTGTATCAAGTACCGGCAACGGTCATTTCACCAATAAGAATTGGACCACAGGTCATTCCACCTCGGTTTAACATGTCACTTCCCACCGTTTCGATAGATTGGAACATGTTTTTTAAATTGCCGGCAATGGTCATTTCTTCGACTGGACTAACCACCTTTCCATTTTCAATCAAAAAGCCGGAAGCCCCACGTGAATAATCTCCCGTAATGCCATTCACACCATCGCCAACTAACTCTGTAATCCATAAACCCTTTGACAAGTTTTTGATAATATGGGCTGTATCATGTTGAGATGACTGATGACTCCGCAATGTGAGATTATGTGCCCCTCCAGCATGGCCCGTATACGGCATATTGAGTTTACGTGCCGAATAACTGCTTAGAAAGTATCCTTGTAAAACGCCTTTTTCAATCCAATGACGTGGTGTTACTTTAACGCCCTCATCATCATAAGACTTACTGGCAAGTCCACATTTCACGAACGGATCTTCGTCAATAGACAAAAAATCAGGCAATACGGGCTTATTTAAATGGTCCAACAAAAAAGTGGCACGTCGGTAGAGTGCTCCGCCACTAACCGCCCGAACCAATTCAGCGATTAATGAAGGAGCAAGCGTACGATCAAACAAAATGGGAAATTTGCCTGTTGGAATGCGCTGTGGTGACAATCGACGCAACGCGCGCATGGCCGATTCATTCGCGACATGTTCAATCATTGAGCGAGGAAGCGGCAAGCGAGATTCTTCAAACCAGCCGTCACATTGCATCCCCTGATCATTTTTGGCAATCATTGTACAGGCCAGTGAATGATGGGAAGATTTTTTGCCATGCACCCACCCAAAAGAATTGCCCAATACTTCTTGCCCGATATGGCTCGATAGCGTACAACCTTCGGAATTGGTGAGCCGGGTATCTGTATTGCGTGCGATGGCTTCACATTCTGTGGCAATATCAATGGCTTCTTGCATTGATAACGACCATGGATGAAATAGATCCAAATCCACAAAATCGGTAGCCAACATGTCTTGTTCAGGAAGTCCCGAAAATGGATCTGGTGAAGTATAACGCGCAAAATCCACTGCGGCCTCAATGGCTTTTGTCATGGATGCAGGTGTTAAATCGGAGGTCAAAGCACTGCCGCTTTTGCCTCCAATATTCACACTAATCCCCAATTGATGAGCATGCGCATATTCAGATTGATCGACAAGTCCCTGACGCACATTGACTGACAAACCAATTTGCTCGGAAAGATTAACGGTCGTTTGTTCAGCACCGAGTGATTTGGATTGATTGAGTACATCGGTAACCAACTGCTGTAATTCGGCTAAATCGTGAGAAAATGTTGATGATGAAGAGGACATATTGAGGTCAGCAAAATATAAATGTAAAAGACAAAAAGCGCTAAGAAATGATTGTAACAGTGTAGCGCAAAAAACGAAGAGATGTGTATTCGTTCAATAGATTTTTCACACAGACGATATTGAAAAAACACCAAACGAAAAAAACAGAATCGACAAAATACTATCTGGGAATTTAGAATTTTTACAACAGATTAAAAGCGGTTCAATCAGAGGGGCCTTAAATTTGGCGGAAAACTCGGCTTGCCGAGTGTCCGTTTCAACGCTTTGTCAGACAAGCCTATGGGTTGTTGGCAAAGTTTGAAATGTTTAACGCGCACTGTTAGAGCCACCCATAGGCGCCTTTAACGCTGTGTGGGGCACAGTCGGAGACAGCGTAGGCGGTTTTGTCCCCAGCAGCTCTTTGTTAGGCAATTTCTTGCCTATTTCTTTTTTGCAACTAGCCATAGGGTTTTTGTCTCAGCGTCGAGAACTTCGTTTTCAATAATTTCAAAAGCATGACTTGATAAAGCCAACTCTAATTGCCTATAAGTCAGATTTAATATTGGCGGCACCAAGCCAACCTTCTGCATTAAAATGATTATCGATTTAATCAGCCAACTTCTTTCAGCAAGGCAAGGAGTTTCAGTAATCAAAATCCCCCCTTTATCTAATAAATTAAAAAGTTTTTTAATCTTATCTGAAGCATCATCTACTAAATGCAAGATGTTAAATGCCAATATCTTTGAATATCGATGTTTCAGTATATCAGTGTAATCGAGGTCTCCGTGAATAAATTGGACATTCTTTATGTTGCTTTCGATAACTTTTTCTTTGGCACACTTAATCATTTTTCTAGATGTATCCAGACCATGTATATTTTCAACATTATCGGCTAAATCTAAGCACAATGTACCAGTTGCACAGGCGAAATCTAGAACACGATCTGAATCAGTTAACAATAATTTTATTTTTTCTATTCTCTTTTCATAAAAAGAGTCGTTTCTTATGTTTGCTTCGTACTTCTTAGACCTTTTATCCCAAAATTTATCTTGCTGCATATGTCATCTCAGTGTTTTTTTATATTCGCCTAACAACTGGCTTCACTTGCGATGGGTCGAAAGCGCATAGCACCTTTGGTGTTGTTCGCAAACTACTCATCATCTTTTGTGACGATAATCCCAGATTGTCGTAACATCAATTTTAAGTTATTCATCGAGTCTGCATAGTTAATCGCAATTTCAGGTTCAACAATGCCTTTGACGCATAAATCGTGTAGGGCTTGGTCAAACGTTTGCATTCCCACGTTGCGGGATTTTGTCATGATGCTTTTGACATCACTTATGCGTCCGTTAAGAATAAGGTCGCTAATAAGCGGTGTATTGAGTAAAATTTCTATTGCCACAGCACGACCACCGCCTTTTTTGGGAATGAGTCGCTGCGAAACAATGGCCTTAATATTAAGCGATAAGTCTGTGAGCAATTGTTTACGTCGCTCTTCGGGGAAAAAATTAATAATGCGATCAAGCGTTTGATTCGCATTATTGGCATGCAAGGTAGAAAGACATAAATGACCTGTTTCAGCAAACGCAATGGCATATTCCATTGTTTCCGCCTCACGTATTTCACCAATCAAAATGACATCTGGTGCTTGTCGTAAGGTATTTTTTAAGGCCGGGAACCAATCTAAAGTATCCGAACCAATTTCACGTTGCATTATAATCGATTGGTTGTGAGGGTGAACATATTCAATGGGGTCTTCCAATGTGATGATATGCCCTTTACTGTTGGCATTACGATAGCCAATCATCCCGGCAAGTGTTGTGGATTTTCCCGAACCGGTTCCCCCAACCATGAGTATGAGCCCACGTTTTTCCAAAATAATTTTTTTCAGGATATTTGGAACGCCAAGGTTTTCAAGTACGGGAACATCCGTATTGATGGTACGGGCAACCATGCCTGGCATTCCGCGTTGCATATAAACGTTGATACGAAAACGTCCCACGTTCGCTAAGCTAATCGCAAAGTTACATTCCAATTCTTTTGTAAAGCTCTCAAGCTGCGCTGGGTTCATCAATCCAAAGACAATGGCTTTAACAATTTCATAGGTAAGTGGTTGATTCGATACCGGGGTCATTTCTCCAAAAATCTTGATAGAGGCAGGTGCTCCCACCGTGATGAACAAGTCCGAACCCTTACGATCAACCATATACTTAAGCAAATCATTAATAAATTTACGCAATGGAGCGGGAGCTTCACCAGAGGAAGATGTTTCGTTGACTGTGGCGGGACTTACTTTTTCTGCAATGGCTTGTACTTGGCTGTCTACTTGGTTTTCAACAATCTGCTCGGCGATTGCATCTGATAGCATTTCATCTTCGTCGGTCATTTCATCATTTTGAGATATCTCAACATCTTCCTCTTGAGGTTCTTGATATTCTCGAAAGCCTGTTGAATGGCCCTCATTTTCAACAGACTCTTCGCTATTTTCGGCCTCTTTCTCAAAGTCGTGGTGCATGGTTGGCTCTCGTAAATAAAATGGGTACACTAAAAAATATTATTCGGTATGGCGGATTTTTTCAATCAACTGTGATGTTGATCGAGGATAATAAATAGGTATAGATATAATGTTTCCACCATAGGATTTTACAAAATCTGCTCCAATTATTTTGTCCACAGACCAGTCTCCACCCTTGACCAAGACATCTGGACGAACTTTTTCTATGACACTCAAGGGTGTTTCTTCATCAAACCATGTGATTAATGTAATACATCCAATGGCTGCTAATACGGAGACACGATCTCCTAAGGTATTAATCGGTCGATCATCCCCTTTTCCCAAACAGCGTACCGAATCGTCTGAATTGACCGCAACGACCAACGACTTCCCTAAATTGCGCGCTTGAGCAAGGTACGTCACGTGGCCTCGATGGAGTATATCAAAACATCCATTGGTAAAGACAACAGGCCGAGCCAGTTTTTTAAGCTGGCTTTCTAACAACAATGGCTCACAGATTTTTTTTTCAAATAAAGGAGCAATAACAGAAGTTTGATGTAACATGTGAAATCCTGCAAAATACAACAGTGATCTTATAAACCGTCAAGTGCGTTTAATGATTGCTGGCTCAATAATATCTCTTTAGTTTTAATGAAAAAGATGTTTCCCAAAGTCTTGTTGTTGATCTCGCCAAATAGCATGAATATGGCTTCCTCCAGAAAAACCGATATGTTCAATAAACAATCGCTGCCCAGCAATACGATAGTAATAGTCTTCTTGGCTTGACTTGTTTTTAGCACCTTTCCAATAAAAATACAAACCTTTCCACTCTTCAGCAATAATCTGTTCCAGGTAGGGTGTGGCATAAGAGGGTAGCATATTCCCCAAATACTCACGTAACAAAGACACCAAATGCTTTGATTGCTCCACGTTGAGCGTTGAAACAGAAACACCAGCGGGTTTTCCAAGATGGATATCTCTATCCCCCGGAGAGGTCAAAAAACCTTCAAACCATGTATGGGTGCTTTGCGCTTGATCTTGTTGAGAGGGAGATAAACTTTGAAATAAGGTAAATGCTTGATCTACTTCCCCCGCAAGTGCTCGCAACCCTGCATGGGGTCCATGCGATACTGTTTCTGGATTGGCCCCTAAAAACAATGGAGAGGCGGCAATCATCTTATTGCCTTCAAAAGTTAAATTAATGGATAGGTGATGCCCTTCAAAACGCAATCCCCAAACTTCGTGTTGATCCGGATGCCCGAACAAAGTAAGATAATATTTCCCTGGATCACGCCGCTCAGGGTCATTTTCAATAATGCCCAATACCGCTTCAGTCGCCATGATGTGATCAACTTTAATGACGCCTTGACGGCTGAGCACTTTATGTAAAATCGCTTTCAGTAAGTCGGTTTGTTGATCATCTAAATCGTTAAGGGGTACTCCTTTACGTATTTTTGGCCACCAATGAAAATTTAAACGCTCTTCATCATGAAACAGAAAAATGGCTTTTTTTTTCTGGTCATTGTCTAAACTCTTGATAAAAGTCTGAACCTGGATGGTTAAAGTATCGATCAGTGTTTCACCGGAATGCGCTAAACTTCTTAATGAGAACATCAGACATAAAACAGCAAAAACAACATGATAGTTTTTCATCACAAAAGCCGGACAAATTAAAAAGAAAAACAGGAACTCTGAAAGAGCCCCTATTAAATCAGTTTTAACTAAAAAACACTTTCAATAGAGGTTCCTTAGAGTGGGATATTGAAGCGTTACTTTTTGGATAGCTGGCTGTCTAGCCCTTTAACATAATAGTCCATTTTATTGAGATCTTCATCAGACATGACATTACCTTGTGCAACACGCTCTGTTCCATCTTGGTCAATCACAGGGCCTGAAAAAGGATGAAAGGTGCCCGCTCGAAGATCATTTTCAATCTTGGTGACCATAGCCTTAAGATCATCAGATACTGCGCTGTTTAGAGGAGCAGTATGAATCATGCCTTCTTGATAGCCTCCCCAAGAACTGGCAGGCTTCCAGGTGCCATCTATCACTGATTTAACAGTATTGGTATAAAAATCACCCCATCGATGAATGGTGGCTGAAAGATGTGCTTTGGTACCATAGGCTGACATATTGGAATGGTATCCAAAGGCATATTTTCCTTTTTCTTCGGCTGCTTGTACAACAGCGGTGGAGTCTGTGTGATGGGTAACAACATCAGCACCTTGGGCAAGCAATGTATTGGCTGCTGCGCGTTCTTTTCCAGGATCAAACCACGAGTTAACCCAGATTACACGTACTTTAATATCTTTGTTAACGCTTTGCGCACCACGGGTAAAGGCATTAATGCCTTGTAAGACCTCTGGAATAGGAAAGGCAGCAACATAACCCAGCAGGTTGCTTTTGGTCATTTTGCCAGCGACCACACCATTAACATAGCGTCCTTCATAAAAACGAGCATTGTAGTTACCAAAATTTTTGTCGTTCATTTTATAACCGGTAGCATGCATAAACACCGTGTTGGGAAATTGGCGAGCAACTTTATTCATCTGATTCATATAACCAAAGCTGGTCGCAAAAATCACTTTATGACCCGATGTAGCCAATTCACGGATGACACGCTCCGCATCAGCACTTTCAGGAACGTTGTCTACATATTTAGTGACGACCTTGTTCCCCAAGGCTTCCTCCATAGCTTTACGACCTTGGTCATGTTGATAAGTCCATCCTGCCTCACCAATAGGAGTAATGTAAACAAATCCAACTTTTAGCGGTTCGTCGGCTTGCGCAATAGAAGCACTGCCCAGTACTACAGATAAGGCCAGTGCCCCTATAGATGCTGCTTTTTTGTAATTTAACATAAACTTCATAAATACCTCCTTCAATAAAAATAAAAAAATCGTGAAACACATAAAAAAATATAGCAAATACAGAAGTTTTAAAAGTTCGTAACTTCCAAGACTCGCCAAGATCTTTTATCATGATAGCACTATTTTATCACTTTGATCTTTTAAAATACCCCCACAAAAATCTGTAAAATAGAATCTATTCAAAATTCTTAAATTCACATCATAAGCGCAGCAGTGTTTTTTCCGTTAAGGGTGATTTTTTCTCAGATATACAATCTAAATAAAAATCATCTACCTTTCGTTTGAGACAGAAGCTAACCGGACTACAAACTCTGATTCTTACCACATGTCGTGTCCCGTAAGATCATCAACTGACGCTTTCGAACTTTTGAAACAATTTAGGGCATCTGTCATACCATTTTTTCATCGCCTGAATCGGTGGTTCGTGTCCCAGCGCTTTTTGCTGTATTTTATGTAAAGCCTCACATATCATTTTTGATCGTTTCTTCTAAGGTTTTCGAACGGTCTAATCTCGTGGATGAAGCACTTAAGAGCTTGTCTTGCCCTGAACAAAGGATAAATCTTTTTAGGGATATCATTATACGACACGGTACAGGCAAAAAGTAGTATGGGATTGCATCGACATTTGCGCCGAATCGTTTTAGTTTGAGCCCACTTTTTCTCAATAGGGTTAAGATCTGGACTATAAGGAGGTAGAAATTCAACTATATGCCCAGTATCCTCAATCGCCTTTATCGTATCCTCTCTTTTGTGAAAACTCGCTCCGCAAAAGCTGGAAGACTAAAAAATTATGTTGGATCATAAGTACCTTAAATAGCTATTTAATGTCACTTTTCTGATTAATTCATCCTAAAATCAAAACTTTTTGTTTTTAGCTATTGTTTTGTTCTCTAGCGTTTTTCTTGATTCCTTACTGTCCTATTTCTAAGAATACCCTACTGCATTACCCCAAAAAATGTCCGGAACTTAAGGAAAGTCTTCCGAGGCAGAAGAACATACCGTCGATGACATTCTATCTGGGGCTGGGAATTAATCGTGTTACTTTTTCTTCGGACGTTGCCAACTGGCAATGCTTTGCTGCTTAACCCGTGAGAGTGTTAGTTGGGCTGCTGGCGCATCTTGCGTAAGCGTGGTACCCGCTCCAAGCGTTGCCCCTTTTTTAACCGTGATGGGTGCAACCAGTTGACAGTCAGATCCAATAAAAACATCGTCTTCAATCACTGTGCGATGTTTAGAAGCCCCGTCATAATTGCACGTAATGGTACCTGCGCCAATATTCACATTTTTACCTACCACACTATCGCCAATATACGTCAAATGATTTGCCTTAGAGGCTTCATCAATTGAGCTGTTTTTCACCTCTACAAAATTACCAATATGGGCTGCATTACCAATATGGCTCCCTGGTCGAATACGCGCATAAGGTCCTATTTTAACGTGTTGTCCGACTTGCGTGTGTGATAAATGACAAAAGGGTTCAATGATTGTATCGCTACCGATTGTTACATGATGAAGTACGCAATAAGGTGCAATTTTTACACGATCACCTATATGAACTTCTCCGGACAAAATTACTCCTACATCAATCTCAACATCTCGTCCTGCTGTTACTGTACCCCGCAAGTCAAAACGATCTGGGCGTATAATACGAATGCCTTGGGCCATTAAGTGGCTTGCGCATTGTTGCTGATACAGACGTTCGGACTCAGCCAACTGTACGGGATCATTAATGCCGATAAAATGTTCAGGGTGCTGTACAGGCTGTGCTTGAAATGGATTTTGATGCAAGAACGCCAACTCTACAAAATCTGTTAAGTAGTATTCATCCACTGCTGATTTTTTGATTAACGGAATCAATTGGAAGAGCAAAGATTGGGGTATTCCCATCACGCCGGTGTTAATTTCTTGGATTGCTTTTTGGGCTTGTGTCAAGACTTTTTCCTCAACAATGCATTGTACTTGAACCGGATCGTTCAGATTGCGTATAATTCGACCATAGCCGAATGGTTTTGGAACCGTAGCCGTCAGTATCATGGGATGGTTTGGCTCAATGACTGAATGCAACTCATGCATGTCCACCAACGGAACATCTCCGTAGAGTATCAGAACTTTGCCTTGCCCCTTTAATACCGGTAAACATGTTTCTACGGCATGGGCTGTACCGCGTTGTTCAGATTGCTCAACAAAAACAATTTTTGGATGGCTTGCATAAATGTTGCGAACATGCTGACACACATCGTGGCTGCCGTGCCCTACAACAATGATGATTTTCTCAGGCTGCATCTGGATGGCTTTATCCACAATATGCTCAATCATGGGGCGTCCAGCAAGATGATGAAGTACTTTCGCGCGGTCGGACTTCATCCGTGTACCCTTACCAGCTGCTAAAATGATGGTTTCAAACATACGACTCAAAATCCGATAAAATAGTGCGTTTTCTCAAATCTTATACAGAACATCGGCTAGGCAGTTCAAAGAAAAAAGCGAAGGCGCCTAACCACGGATAAGCATTTTTTTCTAACGCTAATATGACCATTTAGTATTTTAGCGCTTCCCTTATTCTATCAAACAGAACTTGATATGATTCGAAAAAATATTTTTAGAGTACGGTTAAAAACGTATTGATCAAAATTTCAGGCCATTATGGAAAAATCGACTCCCTCATCAATAGAAAATTCATTTGCCCATTTAGGAGAGGCAATAGTACAACCGCTGAGCATTGCAGCGGAATGGATAGACGCAATGCGCCTGTCGAGTGAATTGCTACACAAATATATGTATGATCAACAGCAAAATCCTTTTACCTTACCTGCGGACGAAGTTGGCTTGATGGATACATATAAAAAATTCATGGAGTATTTAATACAGCATCCCAGCCATTTATGTGAAGAACACATCAATATGTGGTGGGACTATTACGCCTTAGAGAATGGGGTTTTTATGCAGCTGATGGGTTTTCCGCAACGCCCAGTGGTAGAAAGCAATCGCCATGATCGCCGCTTTAAAAGTCCATTGTGGCAAGAGGCCTTCGTCTTTTGGTATATTAAACAAAGTTACCTCATTTTTGTAAATCGCTGGATGCGCATCGTCGCGGATGTGCATGGTATGGATGAGCGTGATCATAAAAAACTGATGTTTTTTAGCCAAGTGTTTATGAATGCATTATCGCCAAGCAATTTTGCACTAACCCATCCGGACGTATTGCGTACAACCATCAACAGCGGCGGTAAAAATTTGATTACTGGTCTCAAACACCTGTTGGAGGATCTCAACACAAGCCAAGAAACACTACAAATCAAAATGACGGATGAGAGGTATCTCGAGCTTGGTAAGAACATTGCTATAACTCCTGGAAAAGTGGTATTTGAAAATCGGATGATGCAACTGATTCAATACAATGCTTCAACAGATAAGGTATACCGTAAGCCGTTGATTGTTGTGCCGCCATGGATTAATAAATACTATATTCTTGATCTACAGCCCAATAATTCATTTATTCAATACTGTGTTGATCAAGGCTTCACAACTTTTGTCATATCATGGGTGAATCCCGATGCCTCATTACGGGATGTGTCTTTTGAACAATATATGCAAGAAGGTACGCTCAAAGCGCTTGAGGTAGTGCTTGACATAACGGCTGAAAAGCAGAGCAATATGGCAGGCTACTGTTTAGGTGGGACCCTATTGGCGGCAACGTTGGCTTATATGGCCAAGAAAAAAGATACACGGGTTTCAAGTGCCACCTATTTTGCTTCATTAATTGATTTTTCGATACCGGGTGATTTAGGCGTTTTTATTGATAAAGAACAACTACAGCGCCTCGAAGCCAAAATGCAGACACGCGGTTATTTAGAGGGCAGCGAAATGGCCGGTACGTTTAACTTGCTTCGTGATAATGATCTGATTTGGTCATTTGTGATTAACAACTATTTGTTGGGACGCGAGCCGATGCCTTTTGATTTGCTCTATTGGAATACGGATTCTACGCGAATGCCTGCTGCCATGCATTCATTTTATTTGCGTCATATGTATCAACACAATCAACTTAAAGATAAAGAGGGGATATTGCTCTTGAATACGCCTATCGATGTACGCGCGATTAAAGTCCCCAGCTATTGTGTTTCCACTCTAGAAGATCATATTGCACCATGGCAAGGTGCCTATATCAGCGCGCGGTTATTCAGTGGACCGGTTAAGTTTGTACAGGCAGGATCCGGTCATATTGCTGGTATCATTAACCCAGTCAATGCCAATAAATACTTTTATCGTACCAACCCTCATTTCAATCATCTACAAAAACTTCCTGAGGATCCAGTACAGTGGTTAGATGGGGCAGAACAGCATAATGGCTCCTGGTGGAGTGATTGGATAGCATGGTTAAAATCTTATAATGCTCAAAAAGGAAAAAGCAATCTGCTGAGACCACGTATACTGGGGAATACCACTTATCCACCGATTGAAGATGCGCCAGGGCGTTATGTTAAAGTACGTTTGCGCCCCCAACGATAGAAAAGCATTAATCATGAAACACTATTTTTCTGCTACAGAGCAACTGTCACCGTTAGATGGTCGTTATCAAAAACCCCTTCGTTCTATTGCGGCAGTTTTTTCGGAAACAGCTTTGATTCGTGAGCGTCTGCGTGTTGAAATGGAATGGCTATTGGCACTTAATCAGCATCAGGTCGTACCAGAGGTGCTTTGTTTATCGGTGTATGCCAAACAGTGGATACAAGAATGTGTAGAATGTTTTGGCAACAAGCAGGCACAAGCTGTTAAGGCGTTAGAGGCACAAACCAATCATGATGTGAAAGCGTTGGAGTATTGGCTGCATCAACAATTTAGCACCAGTGGAGATCTCAGCTTGCAACGTGCCATACCTGCTATTCACTTTGCCTGTACGTCAGAAGACATTAACAATTTGGCCATTAACTTACAAATCCAACAAGGGCTCGATAAACACTTGAACATATTAATAGAATCGGTGATTGAAGTATTGACAACCATGGCCAAAGCACAAGCAGACTTACCCATGTCTGCGCGTACGCATGGACAGCCGGCAACACCAACGACATTGGGAAAAGAAATCGCTGTCTTTGTGAATCGCCTTCAAAAAAGCTGGCATGCCGTTAGGCAGATTAAACTTTCGGGTAAATTAAACGGAGCAACAGGCAACTTTAATGCGCATTGTATTGCGGCGCCTCAAGTAGATTGGATCACCATTTCTGATCAGGTTATTGAGGCATTCCATTTTGAGCCGAATCATTACACTACCCAGATTGAGCCACATGATCGCTTGTCGGCGTTATTTATGGCATTATCATTGCACAACAATATTGCGATTGATTTATGCCGCGACCTATGGGGCTATATTGCGGATGACTATTATCAGCTTAAGATGGTTGATCACGAAGTTGGTTCATCCACCATGCCTCATAAAGTCAACCCCATTGATTTTGAAAACGCCGAAGGCAATCTAGGGCTTGCCAATGCACTATTCATCCATATGGCACAAAAATTACCGATTTCGCGCTTTCAGCGTGACTTGTCCGATTCAACGGTCTTGCGCAATGTAGGCGTCGCATTCGGTCATACTGCGTTGGCATGGCAATCATTGGCACGTGGGTTGAGCAAGTTAACGCCTCATGTCGAAAAATTGGATGAGGCATTATCCCACAATTGGGAAGTGTTAACGGAGGCCGTCCAGACCGTCTTGCGCTACGAAGGACATGCAAACGCTTATGATTTAATCAAACAAGCCTCCCGTGGGCAGAAAATGTCGCATGACCAATATCAAAAGCTTTTGGATGAATTGCCGCTATCATCGTCTGGACGCGTCAAACTACAATCATTGGTACCACAGCAATACTTAGGCATTGCGGGCATATTGGCCAAAAGTGTGAATGCTAAAAAAATATAGGCTTTTTTATGAAATCTAAAGTATTAAAAACTTCAATCTCAACTGCATCGGCTCGTGTAACTCTCCCTCAACGAAAAATACCGCAGGACGATTTGGCTCAAACGGCTACTCAGACCGACAAGAAAAAATCAAACCAGCCAGTAACACAGACTAATCCAGCAAAAGGTTTTTCTCTTAAGCACAAAGATAATCATAAAAAACAAAAATTTGATACCACCAAAATGACGAAGGAACAACGTCGAGAAATTTTTCGCAATCATGCTTTTCCTTATAACAAACGAATGAGCGAGAAAGATTATCGTGTCTTGGTACGACCGCTTCATATTGAATTGTTAAAAATGCAAAAATGGATTAAAAATACTGGTCAGCGTGTCATTATTATTTTTGAGGGGCGCGATGCAGCGGGTAAAGGGGGAACCATTAAACGGTTTTTGCAACATTTAAATCCACGGGGAGCCCATATGGTCGCGTTGGAAAAACCAACAGAAAAAGAGCAGGGAGAATGGTACTTTCAGCGTTATGTTCAATATTTACCCACTGCTGGGGAAATCGTTTTTTTTGACCGTAGTTGGTATAACCGCGCAGGTGTTGAAACAGTGATGAATTTTTGTTCAAATCAAGAATATTTAGAGTTTCTTCGTCAAACGCCCGAGTTTGAGCGCATGTTGGTACGCAGTGGAATATATTTGTTTAAATTATGGTTTTCTGTTTCGCGCGATGAACAACGGCGGCGCTTTGTTGCACGATCTACCGATCCACTGAAGCAGTGGAAATTATCTCCCATTGACCAAGTAGCATTAGAAAAATGGGATGACTATACCAAAGCAAAAGAAGCCATGTTTTTTCATACAGATACTGCGGATTCAGCTTGGACGGTGATTAAATCGGATGATAAAAAAATGGCTCGTCTCAACGCCATGCTGCATGTACTGCATTCGCTTCCTTATACCAATAAAGACCCAGAATGGGTTTATGCACCCGATCCTCTCATCGTGGGTCCAGCAAAATTGGTCTATGAAGATTAAGCCATTTATACGATATTTCAAATTTTGGGTATGGTCTTAAGGGCCTTTAGAAAGCGATTGTCAATGAATTATAATTTTGGTGCAGGTCCAGCAATGTTGCCCACTCCAGTGATGCAACAAATCCATGAAGAATGGTTCGATTGGCAACAACGAGGACTATCTGCCTTGGAATGGAGCCACCGAGCACCATTTTTTGAACCAATGATTCACGAGACACGTGCGTTGATTTGCGAATTACTGGATATTCCAAACAACTACCGTGTTTTATTTTTGCAAGGGGGGGCTTCACTACAATGGTCGGCATTACCGATGAATGTGGCATGGGGCGACTCATTGGGGTTTGTACTGACAGGGCTATGGTCACAAAAGGCATATCGTGAAGGGAAAAAATACAGCTATGCCCAAATGGTGGGTTGTAGCGAACATCAAGGGCGCTTTACAGATATTGTGGAGACATCAACATGGAATGTCTTAGATGAGATACGCTATGTTCATTACTGTTCCAACGAAACGGTACAGGGTATCCAGTTTACAGATACACCAAAAATTAATAAACCGCTGGTTTGTGATATGTCCTCCGATATTTTGTCGCGTCCTGTTCCAATAGAACGCTACGGAGCAATATATGCGGGGGCACAAAAAAATATGGGCATCGCCGGACTGACTGTACTCATTATTCGTGAAAGCTGGCTTAATATTGAGCATGACAAGAAACATTGGATACCTGCTACTTTAGATTTTCAACAGCTTGATCAAACATGCTCCATGCTCAATACGCCTTGTACGTTTGCAATCTATGCTTGCAATCTTGTATGCCAATGGCTAAAAACACAAGGTGGGGTACGTGCCATTGAAAAAGCCAATCACGACAAAGCTATGTTACTCTACGATTATTTGGATCAATCAGATTTTTATCAAACCCATATCGCGAAGCGCGCCCGTTCGCACATGAATGTAACATTCTGTTTGCGAGATGAATCGCAGCAACAGCGCTTTCTACAACAAAGTGATGCCGCTGGTTTAAAACAGCTAAAAGGACACCGTTTGCAAGGAGGTATACGAGCATCTATTTATAACGCCATGCCACGTGAAGGGGTTGAAGCCCTTATCCACTTTATGGATGATTTTGCCAAAAGTCATTAAAAAAACAGATGATGAAAAAAAGGCGTTTAAGTTTGAGAAAAATAGCATGCATTGCTCATGCAGGGGTTGTTGTGTTCAGCGCTTCGATTGCTTCAGTATGGGCAGAAGAAGATAATAGGGCGTGGGATGAATTTAATCAATTCATTCAAAGTATCAAAACCTTACAAGTTGATTTTGTACAAACCGTCGATAATCACTCATCAAACCATCAGCTTTTAGACGATCAATCAAAAGCAGCTCCAGCGCGTATATCACCCATACCTCCTCAAAGAGGCCGCCTGCTCATTGACAAGCCGAACTATTTGCGCTGGGAGGTATTCGAGCCCTCCCAACAAGTTATCATCGTCAATGCTCAAGAAAAAACAACATGGATATATGACCCTGATTTACAGCAGGCCATTTATCAACCTTTAAACCAGCAACAAACGATCACACCGGCAGAACTTTTGTTGGGACGAAAAGGTCTAGAAAAAAATTTTTTACTCGACACCTTTGTTGAGAGTCAAGATGATGGAAAGCCCAGCATATGGTTAAATGCTACCCCAAAATCTACGCACAGTGCATTTCAATGGATTCGCCTCAAAATAGAAGAAGGACAATTATCTGCCATTCGTGTTTTGGATGCAATGGACCGCCAAATCACCATTACTTTTTTAGAACCGCAACATAATATTTTTATTGACCCAAAACAATTTCAATTTACCCCCCCCGTTGATGTAGACGTTATCGATCAAGTCCATCAGCTTGATTGGTCCAATCCTTCACAATGGTAAGATTGTTGTTATAGAAAGTCAGGTTGTCCATTGATGGGTGATTGCCTTCAATGCTTGTAGCTGCGCCATGGCTTGACCATCCGCAATCGCTTGTCTTGCCATCTCTATGCCTTCTTGGATAGATGAAGCTTTATTGGCAATATACAAGGCTGCGCCGGCGTTGAGCGCAACCGTTTCTAAGGCTGGTCCAGCCATGTTTTTCAGTATTGATTCAATCATGGCTTTAGACGTTTTGGCATCCGGTACTTGTAAATTACGCATATGCAGCATTGACATGTGATAATCTTCAGGATGAATGGTATATTCACGAATTTCTCCACCAATAAGTTCTCCAATCATTGTGCCAGCCCCCAGTGATATTTCATCCAAACCATCTAAACCATGTACAACCAATACCCGTTTGGCACCGAGTTTTTTCATCACACGCGTTTGAATACCCACCAAATCAGGATGAAAGACGCCCATCAGACTATAGGGCGCTTTTGCCGGATTGGTGAGTGGACCAAGAATATTAAATAGGGTTTTAACACCCATTTCACGGCGGACAGCCGCGACGTTTTTCATGGCCGTATGGTGACTTGGAGCAAACATAAAGCCCATCCCCACTTGATTAATACATTCCCCAATCTGTTCTGGCGACAACGCAATGTTGACACCCAATGCTTCGAGTACGTCCGCGCTTCCCGACTTTGAAGAAACTCCACGATTGCCATGCTTTGCAACCTTGACGCCACACGCGGATACCACAAACATAGATGCCGTAGAAATGTTAAAAGTGTGAGAGTTATCCCCTCCAGTTCCCACAATATCCAAAAGATGGCTTGAATCTTTGACACGAACCTCTACCGACAATTCTCGCATCACTTGAGCTGCCGCAGAAATTTCTTCAATGCTCTCTTTTTTGACACGTAATCCAGCTAGAATGGCAGCACTCATTACAGGCGAAACTTCGCCTTGCATAATTTGTCGCATTAAACTGACCATTTCATCGTAAAAAATCTCACGATGTTCTATCGTACGCTGTAGGGCTTCTTTAGGAGAAATCATATTGTATTGCTTTGTAAAAGGTGGACATTATAAATAGAGCTTTTAAAGAGTATGACTAAAAAACAAACGGTAATTTTAACGCAGCTTATCAAGAATTTTTTGGGTAATTTCATCCATATCGCCTACACCGGAAACTGAAATATAGCGTGGGGTACTTTTGGGATCTTGTTGGTAAGCCTGCTGGTAAAATGCTACCAATGGTTGGGTTTGTTTCATATATACATGGAGTCTATTTCGTACGGTGTCTTCATGGTCATCTGCTCGTTGTATCAATGCCTCGCCAGTCACATCGTCACATTCGGGAACTTTTGGGGGGTGGTATTTGATATGATAGTTTCGTCCAGAAGGCAAATGTACACGTCGTCCAGAGATACGTTCAATGATTTCTGCTTTGGGAACAACAATTTCAATTACGGCATCAATAACAATAGCAGCATCACGAATGGCTTCGGCCTGTGGTACAGTACGCGGAAAACCATCAAATAAAACCCCATTCTTACAATCTGCCTGCTCAATACGTTCTTTGACCAATTCGATGATAATATCATCGGATACGAGTTCACCACGGTCCATGACTTTTTTGGCCAACATGCCCAAAGGGGTCTTTTCTCGTACGGCTTGACGCAACATATCTCCTGTAGATATTTGTGCAAGATTAAAATACTTCATTAACGCATTGCCTTGAGTTCCTTTGCCTGCACCGGGAGACCCAAGTAGAATAATTCGCATGTTAAATCCTCATAAAATAGCAAACGCCTAAAATCGGTAAAAAACAAAGATATCTTTGTCTTTCAGCACCAGAAAAACTCACAACTGTCAGATAATTTCCATTTTTTCCATTGTCTTTTATTTCATCAGTTTTAGTTATTCCTTTCAAGATGAAACATTGTTGATACGACTAGCGATCTTTGAGTATAAACTAAAAAATCTTTTTTAGCTTCCTGATATTTTATCAACATCTGTTTGATTTAGAACACTTCTTAGTAGACTCCAAACGCTCAGATAGAATTTTGCCGATGGTGTTTTTTTCATTATTTTTTGTTGAATACCTTTCTTCAAACCTCCACTTCATCACTTCAGGACGAATTTCAACCTGTACGAATGACACAACCGCTTTATCCTTACGCTACTCTGGGGGAATATAAGCCCATTTTTAGGCTATGAAAAATTGGGATCAACACGTTGTTTTAATTCAGCCAGATCGTTTAAAATAACCTCTCGTCCTTCTAGGTGAATCAGCTTCTCGCGCTGTAGTTTTGAAAGTGTACGACTGACCGTTTCAGAAGTAATCCCCAAAAAGCTACCAATGTCGGCGCGTGACATCGGCACATCAAGAACCTCCGCACGGTGATGACGCAGCATCTGACGATAAGACAGATTCAACAAAAAGGCAATGGTTTTTTCTTCAGCATGAAGCGCTCCAAGCATTGCAATAATACGTTGATCACGACGAATTTCACGACACATAATATTTCTTAAGAATTGATCAAGCAAAAAATGTTCAATGGTTAAATGTAACGTTTTGGGCTTATAAAAAATCGAAATGGGAATTAAACAAAGTTCTACATCGGTAAGTGCCAAAGCATCACTTTGATGCTTTTTAACCGCTAAACCATCAAAACCAAATATTTCTCCTTCGATATAAAAACCGCTAACTTGCTCACGCCCATCCATTAATAAAATTGAAATTTTAACCACACCTTTTTGAATAATGTACAAATAGTGGCTATCAGCCATCGCATGAAAAATTTCCTTACCGCTTTCAACCCTGATTCTTTTCTCCACGGCGTTTTGCAATGCAGCGCGCGTTTGTTCATCAACCATATGCGGTAGATGTTCTAATAAACTTTTGATAGGTTTTTGATGATCACATTTTTCTTTAACAATACTCACAAAATTTCCTTTATTTTGACAATGTTGTCCGTATTTTATTAAATATTTACTTGCTGGTAATGCTTACTGCACAAACACATCTAAAAAGAACAAAAAATATACTTTAAATATGCGCTATCAAAATGTCTTGGCTCAAGCTCATGCTTTAGCGTTTTTTGCTGGCTAAGGGTTCAGGCGCATGATTTCCCATGTATTTTGCGCTTCTTCCACATTTTTTCTTCGATAGACAAAACGGTCGTGCAAACGGTTGATTCGGCCCTGCCAAAACTCTATCAACGTTGGAATCAACCGACACCCCCCCCAATGTGGCGGACATGGTACTTTTCCTTTGGGATAATGTTCCGAAAAGATTTTATATCGTTCATTCAATAGATGGCGGCTTTCTAACAACTGACTTTGTGATGATGCCCAAGCAGCAATTTGACTGGCGTAAGGTCGTGTCGCAAAATATTTTTGGGAAGCCACAGTCGAGATTTTATGGCAACATCCTTCAAAACGTACTTGTCGCTGTTGTTTTTCCCAATAGAACAACAAAGCCGCATATGGATTTTCTGCAATTTCCAACATCTTGCGGCTTTCATAATTTCCAAAAAAGACAAGCCCCCCCTCGCTGATTTCCTTCAGCAACACAATACGACTACTCGGATGACCCTCGCTGTTGACGCTGGATAGGCTCATGGCATTGGCATTCGTTTCTATTTTAGAGGCTTGTGTAAACCAATCATCAAATGTTATCCACGGATCAGCATTTAAATTTTTTCGTCTAAACGCTGGAAAACGATACTCTTGTCGCATCATATGCAGCGCATTTTTAACGGTATTGACAATTTTTTTTCCCATGGTCGTCTTTTAGGGGGTACGTGTATGACGTCCATTGTCAATGGCGTTTCGCATGGCTTGTATGGCTCCATACCAACCCAGCATTAATGCATCACACACAATGGCATGACCAATATTGAGTTCCTGCAATTGTGGCAACTGTGCGATGGGGGTAACATTATCTCGCGTTAGACCGTGCCCAGCATGAACTCTTATTCCGGCTTGATATGCAAATTGTGCGCATTCAGAAAGCGACTGTAATTCTGCTTCTGTGCGCGGATCGTCAAGTTTGGGTAAATATGGATTTGTTGAAAGAATATTGGCAGTATCTTCAACAATTTTTGAGGACTCAATGACCCATTTGGCATAGCGCCCAGTATGCAGCTCTATGGCATCAGCTCCACAATCAATCGCAGCACGAACGTGTTCAATATCGGGATCAATAAACAATGAAACTTGAATATGGTGACGGTGTAAGTCTTCAATCGCAGCCGCAATGGCTTGACGGTGCTGCACCGCATTCAGTCCCCCTTCCGTGGTTAATTCTTGGCGCTTTTCGGGTACGAAGCACACCCAACCAGGTTGTACAACGTGAGCCGTATGGAGCATTTCACGGGTCAGCGCCATTTCTAAATTCATGTCTCCGCGTTGGTGGTGCATCAGCAAACGTTGTATATCGTACACATCATGATCTTGAATATGTCGACGATCTTCACGTAAATGCAGCGTAATATGATCGGCACCAGCTTGTAGTGCCATCATGGCCATTGCCTTGATATCGGGATAAGGGGTATAACGCTGTTGACGTAGCGTAGCAATATGGTCAATATTGACCCCTAAACGAATGATTTCATCCATAGCTGTTATTATAGCTGCCGATAACGAAATACCTCTTGCATCAATGTGCGGCTATGCAATGGAGAGGCATGTAATAAGTATGTTAAGATAGTGCGCAAAAGATGTTTTTGTTCTGCTAAACGAATTATAAGGGTTTTGTCATGATCGGGATTTAGAGGCAACAAACCCGGTAAAGTTGCCGTATGGTTCGTGGGTGCGATATCACCGGTGTTTTCTTGTGGAATACAAGAAGCGCTTGAAAGCCAATCATGCATTTCCAATAATGCCGCGCCAGAAATAGGGATAGTCTTATCAAAACCTTTTTCGTTCTCTACCATTACCCCATAGTCCAATTGAAAGCCATAATGTTGTGCTTTGCATACAGGTTTGCCACTTGTCGCTTCAATGTTAAATTGACAACCATAACCCACTTCTTGCAACAATTGTACCTCAAAACGCCGCAAGCACGCTTCAATATAGAATCCCGTTATTTCGCGGTCAATGTTTATCGTATGAGACAGTCTCGTTAATGTGCAAGCATAGACATCAAATAGAGTGATATGTGGGTCCGCCAAACGCAATAAACGAATGATTAACTCGTTCAAATAATAACCCGAAACCAAGGCGATACCGGGCAAAAACTCAATTCGTCCGCCCCATTCCACACGGGATAAATTCAACCATTCTTTACGTCCGCGCCAAACGGCTTGCAATTGATGAAAGGCTTGCAGTTGCCCTCGCATCATGGACCGAGGTTGTCTGGCACCACGAGCCACCATTAATAAGCGGCCGTGATGACGCGTAAAAAGCTCAACCAATAAGCTGGTTTCTCGCCATGGTCGTGTTAATAAAACAAAACCTTCATCATGGTGTGTATGATCACGTATACGTTTTTCTGTACTCATTCGTTATACTGTTCGAGATGGTAGAGCTTTCATTCTACGCTATTCCCCCAAGAAAGTTGAGCGTGTAAACTGACAACCCAGCCAACAATAACAGTTGTAGGTGCTTGTAACTTGGATAACGTTGCTTCCTCAGATAATGTTCCTATCGTTGCAACAATCGTTTTTTGTGTCGGTAGCGTGGCATGTTGGACGATAGCCGCGGGGGTGTTGGCGGGCATTCCGTGGGTTATCAGTTGTGTACAGACTTGATCCAAAGCGGTTAGGCCCATGTAGAGCACCAGCGTTTGATGTGGACGCGTCAGTGCAACCCAGTCTAAATCAATACGCCCATTTTGTATACGGGCTGTACTCAATACGCATGAATGGGCAAAATCACGATGGGTAAGCGGTATCCCCGCGTAGGCAGAAACTCCACTGGCGGCCGTGATGCCGGGGATAATTTCAAATACAATGCCCGATTGCATTAACGTTTCTATTTCCTCGCCACCACGCCCAAATATAAATGGATCGCCCCCTTTTAGACGTACCACGGTCTTACCTTGTTTGACCAGTTCAATCATTAACGTATTAATACGGGATTGTCGTACGCCTGCATGAAAGGCATGTTTTCCTACATACCTTTTTTCGCGTACTTTCCTTTTACAGGTTTCAGGCAATAATGCCAAAATAGAAGGCGAAACGAGCCGATCATATAGAAACACATCCCCATGGGCGATCACTTTTATCGCTTTTAGTGTTAATAACATTGGATCGCCCGGTCCCACCCCCACCAAATAGACTTTGGGTAAATCAGTTGTTTGTTGAGAGGTTTGTTCAAGTGCTTGAGTCGGTGTCGCATCACATAACGTACGCGTGAAGTCACGAATCAGTGCTTGGATGACTTGCTGGTCGTTGTTCATTAGAATGCACAGCCGTAGAAGCGTTTCTAAAAACTCATGTTTGGGTGCTTGTAGTGTTACTTCGATTCACATTGTAAGTGCAGCATTGTTTTTAAATTAAGGATGATTTTGATTTGAGACAGAGGCTCATTGGCTACCATGTTTTGATTCTTAGCATCTGTTGTGTTCAAATAAATGAATGGCATCGTTGTTTTTATAAAAACATCATGCTGTACCATGAATAACGTTTTAGTGTGTTTGTTTCATGGAGGTTTTTTAATCGCGCTGTGGTTGATAGTTTGGGGCCTCTTTTGTTAGAATGACATCATGCACATGTGATTCAAGCGCACTGGCATGTGTAATTTTAACCAAGCGGGCTTTTTTGGATAGTTCTTGAACCGTTTTGGCTCCCAAATAGCCCATGGCAGCACGAATACCGCCTTCTAGCTGATACAATACCCCTTTGAGTTGACCTTTATAAGGTACCCGTCCCTCAACACCTTCCGGCACCATTTTTTCTGCTGTTGTGTTCTCTTGAAAATATCGATCTGCAGAGCCTTTTTTCATGGCTCCTAATGATCCCATCCCGCGATACGTTTTGTAGGATCGACCTTGATAAAGCTCTAACTCACCTGGAGATTCTTCGGTTCCTGCAAACAACCCTCCAATCATCACTGTATTGGCCCCTATGGCTAAGGCTTTTGCAATATCACCAGAATAGCGAATCCCCCCATCAGCAATGACCGGGATACTTCCTTTCAATTGATTGACAACTTGTTCAATAGCCGTAATTTGTGGTACGCCCACGCCGGCAATCATACGCGTTGTACAAATAGATCCTGGACCAATTCCTACTTTAACCGCATCAGCCCCAGCATTGACTAAAGCTTTTGCCGCCGCCGAGGTTGCAATATTACCGGCAATGACTTCTATTTGTGGCAAATGACGTTTTAACCATTTTACTTGATCACAAACGCCTTTCGAATGACCATGGGCAGAATCTATCACCAGCACATCGCAGGCCTCTTCAGCAAGCATTTCAGCGCGTTTTTTTTCTTGCTCACCTACTCCAATAGCTGCACCCACACGAAGGCGTTGTTCATGGTCCTTACAGGCTCGTGGATGCAATTCAGCCTTCATTAAATCTTTAATGGTAATCAATCCAGTCAATCGAAATTGTTTGTCTACCACAATGACGCGCTCAATACGATGATGGTGCATCATTTCACGGGCTTTGCGAATGTTTCCCGGATGTTGAATTGTGACCAAACGCTCCTTAGGCGTCATAATGCTTGAGACGGGACGTTTCAAATGGGTTTCAAATCGTAAGTCACGGTTTGTCACAATACCGACTACGACCTGGTTATCATCAACAACCGGTAAGCCTGAAATCTGGTGCGTGTTTTTCACTTCAATGACTTCAGCTATTCGCATATGAGGGCCAACAGTAATCGGGTCGTTTAAAATACCACTTTCGTAGCGCTTAACTTTTTTAACTTGACGAACTTGCTCTTCTGGTGATAAATTTTTATGAATAATGCCAATACCGCCTTCTTGCGCCATCGCAATGGCCAAGCGGTATTCGGTAACGGTGTCCATTGCTGCCGAAAGCAATGGTAAGTGTAATTGAATCTTGCGTGTTAAAGGTGAAGATAAGACTACTTCATTCGGCAATACTTCCGAATAATTCGGCTGGAGGAGCACATCATCAAAAGTCAGTGCGTTTGAAACGTTTTTCATGGATTAAATCCCAAAAGGCCGATTATAGAGCAACTGCTAAAAATGAACACCCACTTTTTTGATTTGAGCTATTTTGAGGATCTCCAAAAACTTATATTGTGCTTTTTTTGAGGTCAGTGTCAATGTTTGCGGTGCTTTGGTTTGTTTGGACAACATTATAGGGAATCTGTTCTTAAAAGGAATCAACGATTATCCGGTTTGTTAAGCGAATTTTAGAGCTTTTCTGCTGGTAAAATACTCTTTTTAGCCGAGATGGCGGAATTGGTAGACGCACCAGGTTCAGGTCCTGGCGGGGGCAACCCTGTGAAGGTTCGAGTCCTTTTCTCGGCAGATTTTATTGAATAAAAGGGACAGGCTACTGTTTATTATATAAGTGCCTTATTTTTAAACAGCAAAAAACTATACTGCGCAACTTAGAGGAGAAACTAGACTTTGGTGCATAATAGCGGGATATGTTTTTTAAAGACCGACAAAACTCCAGCAAAAGGACTTTTTCATGAGAAAGTCCATATACTTCCCAAAATTTAAAAGGTCGATCTTTTTTCAGTACAAGAACTGTCGATCAGCCCTTTAATACAATACGCCACCAACTTTTCACAATATTGTTATCTCTGATCATGCTGTTGCAAAGCAGCATGGCGGGGGTGTATTCGGGTAAGGTTATGACCACCACACAAGCAGCGGATTTAGGCAAGTCAGAGCGTGTGAAGCACTTGCGGCAAGAGCTTAGAGGTTTCAAAGCCGAGTTTCTACATAATGATGCCTTTTATGATGTGTGAAATGCTTAAACCAATGACGAAGTGCAGAATCTGGATAGTCAAGCGAACGGCACTCTATCGAGTTATGATAGATTATCAAACACGCTCTAAGATGGGTTTGACTCATAGGCTTTGAGTTGTAACATCCATAAAAACACCCTTCCTTTGTTTTTGGCGCTTCTCTCTGAGAACTTGGGTATCTCATTTCTGTTAACAGACACATGAGACAAATTTTCCCGATCTGCGTGATTATGAAGTTACCATTTTTTTGGACAAATTTTAGAAGTTCCCTATAATGACTATTTTTTGATTGGCAACATCTAACAAGGCTTAGCTCCATAGTATTTGGCTGATTGCTGGCAAACAGCGATACGTTCTGATGAGCAGAAAGTATTGCCGGGGGCGATCATTGTCTGTCTATCCGAAAAAACATCTTTAGCTATAATCAATCTGATTCTTTTAGACATTGCTCTTTTTCTTTGGGAGTCAGCTGTTTTATGCCTCTCCAAATCTTCCCCGTCTTTTATTTTGAACGGAAAAGCTATGAACCATATATTGTCTATAATGCCTGTCCCACTATCCCAAAAGTCCCGTATGCTTTTTTGGGTTATGGTTGCGGTATTGAGTTTCACACCGCTTATTGCCTTAGCAACAAAAAAATCGGTTGTACTTGGCATGTATTTAGAACCTCCACATTTGGATCCTACAGCAGGTGCAGCAGCAGCCATTCGTGAGGTGACCCATCTGAATATCTTTGAAGGCCTTACCCGTATGGATGAGTCTGGAAAAATAAAGCCATTATTGGCAAAATCATGGCAAAAGTCCGCCGATGGAAAAATCTACACATTCATGCTACGTCAGGGCGTTCAATTTCATAATGGTGTGGCTTTTAATTGTGAGATCGTAAAGTTCAATTATTTACGAGCACTGGCCGATGATAGTATCAATGCACAAAAGCGCTTATTTGAAGATATTGAAACCATTCGTTGCCCTAAACCTCTAAAGGTCGAAATTACTCTTAAAACACCCAATATCAATTTCCCTGCAAATTTAGCTTGGGGAGATACTGTCATGTTGGAACCATCAAGTGTCGCCAACAATAAAACTCAGCCTGTTGGCACGGGACCTTATCGCTTTAAACTTTGGTTGCGCGGTGATCGTATTGAACTGACACGTAACCCACAATACTGGCAGCAAAAACCGCCTATCGTTAATGCCACTTTTCGATTCATAGGCGATCCGGCCGCTGCAACCGCCGCGATACTTGCCGGTGATGTTGATGGATTTTCCAACCTACCTGCTCCAGAATCTGTACCAATGTTGAATAGGCAGGCCGCCCTCAAAGTTGTAGTAGGAACGACCGAAGGGAAGACCATTCTTGCATTAAACAATCGCCGCTCATGGCTTAATGATATTCGGGTGCGGCGAGCACTCGCTTATGCCATAGAGCGTACGTCCATTATTGATAGTGTACTCTATGGGTTTGGGCAGCTTATCGGTTCACATATCACCCCGAACAACCAGCATTATATTGATTTGAATGATCGCTATCCTTATGATCCTGATAAAGCGAAAGCATTATTGCGTGACGCGAAAGCAACCAACCTGCGTTTAACGCTACATCTCCCCCCTCCAGCCTATGCACGTCGTAGTGGTCAAGTCATTGCGGCTCAATTGGCAGAAATTGGTATACAGGTGGATATTGAACCCATTGAATGGGCACAGTGGTTAGATCAGGTCTTTCGAAAAAGCGACTTTGATATGACGATTATTTCTCATGTTGAACCCAATGATATAGACATTTATGCTAGAGAGCGCTACTATTTTAATTATGAACATCGCAAAGCATTCCAGAAAATTCATCAGCGCTATTTACGCAGCAAAAATTCATCAGAGTCAAAAAAGCATATGATCGCGATGCAAAAGAAACTGAGCGATGATGCCGTTAATGTTTTTTTATTTCAATTGCCAAAAATCGGGGTATGGCAAGCCAATTTATACGGCATGCCAAAAAACACAAAGCTTCCCCTTAATGAATTGGCACGCCTATCATGGCGTTAAACATAGCTTTTTTGTCTCTATTAAAAACCTCAACATTCGCCGGCTATCCTACACTTCTTTTTTAGAGATTCATCCACCGAAAAAATATTTTTCTAGAAAGTTCTTACCATGAAAGATTGGAAACATACGTTAAATTTCCCCGATACTCCGTTTCCTATGCGTGCCAATCTCGCCAAGCGTGAACCCCAATGGATTCAGCAATGGGAAGATCGTCATTTATATCAACAGATACGGGACAAAATGCAAGGCAAGCCGCGTTTTGTCTTACACGATGGACCTCCTTATGCCAATGGAAAAATTCATATCGGGCATGCCGTCAATAAAATTTTAAAAGACATCATTGTACGCAGCAAAACCATGGAAGGTTATGATGCACCTTATGTTCCTGGATGGGATTGCCATGGTATGCCCATTGAGCATCAGATCGAAAAAAAGCATGGGCGCGCTCTTTCTCCGAATGAAGTCAGACAAAAAGCACGAGCTTATGCGGCAGAACAAATTGAGCAGCAAAAGCAGGATTTTCAAAGGCTTGGCGTATTGGGGGATTGGAATCATCCCTATTGTACGATGGATTATGCTACTGAGGCTGAAGAAATTCGCGTGTTTGGGCAATTGATTAAACAAGGCTATTTGTTTCGTGGACTGCGTAGCGTTAACTGGTGTTTGGAGTGCGCATCAGCACTGGCAGAAGCCGAAATTGAGTATGCGTCGCATCACTCCCAAGCCATTGATGTTTGCTTTACATTTTCCGATCGTGCAGGATTGTCCGCACTGGCCAATCAACTGGAAATACCCCAGGAAACGTTAACGCGTTCTCAAACTGCGGCAGTTATTTGGACAACCACTCCTTGGACATTATCGGCCAATCGAGCTGTGTGTTTACATCGCGATTTTGATTATCAACTGGTCGAGACAGAAAAAGGTATTTTGCTCTTAGCAAAAGAATTGGCAGAAAGCTGCCTAACCCGCTATGCATTAACTGCCCAATCGGTGTTGGCAGAGGCCAAAGGCAGCATTTTTGAAGGGCTGATGCTCCATCATCCGTTTCTTGATCGTTTGGTACCCATCATTCTTGGAGATCACGTAACACTGGAAGCCGGTACGGGGTTGGTCCATACCGCACCCGCACATGGGATGGATGATTTTAATATTGGCAAAAAATATGATCTGCCGATTGACGACCCAGTGGATGACCATGGTGTTTTTCGTGCCCACGTGGATCATTTTGCCGGACTTTCTGTATGGCAAGCCAATCCACAAGTGATTGCCTTATTACAAGAGCATCATGTATTGCTAAAACAAGACCGTATTACCCATAGCTATCCGATGTGTTGGCGACATAATAAGCCTATTATTTTTAGGGCAACCTCGCAGTGGTTTATCAGTATGGATCATCCGGGTCAACATCAGCAAACCCTGCGCGAATTGGCATTGGCTGGTATTGAGCAGACACGGTTTTATCCCGCTTGGGGCAAATCGCGCCTGTACTCAATGATTGCAGGGCGTCCCGATTGGTGTGTATCGCGGCAACGTTTCTGGGGTGTGCCATTACCATTGTTTGTCCATCAAGACACGGGCGCTTTACACCCGCGTACCGATGAGTTGATTGAACAAGTCGCGCAAGCAGTGGAACAGCATGGCATTGAAGTATGGACCGCGAAACCAATTGAGCATTGGTTATCCGATCCTGATGAATGTCAGCAATACAAAAAAACGAACGATATTCTTGATGTATGGTTCGATTCTGGCACAACCCATGCAACAGTACTCAAACAACGAGACGAGCTTGCTTTTCCAGCCGATCTTTATTTAGAAGGCTCGGATCAACATCGCGGTTGGTTTCATTCTTCGTTGCTTGTCAGCAGCATGCTCAATGGTATACCACCGTATAAGGCGTTATTAACACATGGTTTTGTGATTGATGTATCAGGGGATAAGATGAGCAAGTCATTGGGTAATGTCATTGTGCCACAAGATATTTCAAAGCAGTATGGCGCAGAAATATTGCGCCTATGGGTCGCTTCTACGGACTATTCGAGTGAGTTGTCAATTTCTAAAGAAATTCTAACCCGCAATGTTGAGACCTATCGACGCATTCGTAATACGTTGCGTTTTTTATTGGCCAATACGTCTGATTTTGATGTCGCGTTACATACCATGCCATTGAGTGAGTGGCTGGATATTGACCGCTATATGCTATTGCTTTCGCATGATCTACAGCAAAAAGTGACGGATGAGTATCGTGAGTTTGAATTTCACAAGGTCATGAAAAACTTACAGGGATTTTGCTCGGAAACGCTTGGAGGGTTTTATCTGGATATTTTGAAAGATCGGCTTTATACCATGCCCGAAAATTCGCCGGCGCGTAGAGCAGCTCAAAATACGCTTTATCACATCCTACAGATGTTTGCGCGTTTAATCGCTCCCATTTTGTCATTCACAGCCGAAGAAGTGTGGAGCTATATTGGCAATGTTGAAGACGACAGCGTGATGTTTCATCCTTGGTCGCCCCTTCCAAGCATTCCTCCGCAAGAAGAAAAGTCCCTACGTGAACGTTGGAAACATATCCATGTCATACGATCAGAGGCCTTAAAGGCATTTGAAGTGCTACGCATAGAAGGAAAAATTGGTTCAGCATTGGCCGCCGGACTTCATATTTCAGTTTCCCCCAAAATATTTGATATGCTGCAGTCATTAGATAATGATTTGCACTTTATTTTAATGTGTTCTGAAGTTAAACTTACCAAAAACGAAGATTCTGAAAATCCTGAAACAGCATTTCAACTTGTTGCCTATCCATTAGCCCATCAAAAATGCAATCGATGTTGGCACTACCGAACAAGCGTTGGGCAACACCACGAATATGACGATTTATGCGATCGCTGCATTGATAACTTATTTGGTCATGGAGAAATACGTCAATACGCATGACATTAACGCACATGCCGCCTGAATAATGTTGGACTGGTTTGTTATTGTGGGCGACCTCCTTCATTTTAGAGACGCTCTATCATAAGACAAACTCGAAAAATAGTAATTCATTAAATTTTAGAAATATCACATGCCTTCTACTGACTGTTCTCAAACCCGTTTCTTGAAGCCATCGTCAATGACATTGGCCATCATTACGTTGAGTTTAATATTGCTGGATCAATTAAGCAAAATATGGATTGTGGCACAGATGCAGGAATTTCAAGTTATTCCGCTATTGCCTTTTTTTAATGTAGTTTTGGTATACAACACAGGGGCTGCTTTTAGTTTCTTGGCCCAAGCTTCGGGTTGGCAAAATACATTCTTTATGGTACTGGCTAGCTTGGCCAGCGTGTGGATCATTTTCTTGATTCGCAGTTCACAATCTTCGCGCGAACGTATTGCCTTATCACTCATTTTAGCGGGTGCACTTGGCAACGTATTGGATCGGGTACGTTTGGGTAAGGTTGTTGATTTTTTGGATTTTCATATCCACTCATACCACTGGCCAGCGTTTAATATTGCGGACAGCGTTATTAGTGTTGGTGCTGTGATACTGCTGTTCGATATTCTTTTTAAGCAGTCTTTAAAAAATCGGAAACAAAATGACCACGAGTGAATGCTGCTATCACACAGTTACTCAGTGCCTATCCCAACAAGTTTTGCTTTTGCTGAAATGATGAGAGGCGGGCGTACGTTATTGTATTGAGTGCTTGCCTACGCTTTATCATGATCTGGTGTTGTACATTAAAAACTCACTTTTTAATGCGATCAAAGATTTTCTGCAATACCTCACTGCCTGCTTTTGTAGGTGATTTTCGAATTTCTCGTTCCTTTTCGGCAATCATTGCGTAAAGCGCGTAAAGCGCTCTACTGGTAATGTATTGGTTAAGATCTGCATCTTTCTTGTCAATCAGTCCCATTTTGGCTCCTTTGCTCGCAATTTCCTGATATTGGTTAGTAATGTTTAACTGATCCATTTGCGCTTTCACAATAGGGAGAAACTCCTTTGTTAAGTTATCGGTCGTTGCATGTCGAAAGTACTGAGTTACAGAATCATCACCGCCGGTAAGAATCGTTTTTGCGTTCTGAACAGAAATTTTCTTAATGGCCGAAGTCAATATAGGAGTTGCCGTTGATACAGCGTTTTCGGCAGCGTGATTAAGGGTGTTTTCTAGTTCTTTTAATTGATGATCCATACCAAAAATTTTTAGTGTACTTTCAATTTTTTTCAAAGAAGCAGGCAATGGTATATGCGCTTTGGGGTTATTAAGAAAACCATTGTGACGTCCTAGGGAAGATACCGCAAAATCACTTCCTTCAAACAATGATGACTTTAAAGCATTTTTAATATCTGTGTTTGAGAGCTTGCCCCAATCTATCGCATAAGCAGGCAATCCAATAGACATAAGCATCATGGTTAAAATTCTTAAAATGATCGCCGACATATAAATTCCTTTAAAAATAATAGACTATAAAAAAATGCAGTTAAAATAAGTCATGCGCTATTTAGCAAACGCTGTCTTTTGACTATTGGCTTACAATCCATTCATTTTATCATGCATTTTTAATAACATAAACATTTATGGCGTCTCATTAAAATAGTCGTATTTTGAGAAACAGCAAGAAACAACTACAATATTGCAAAAAATCCGTTATCATTTCCTCTGAAACATCTAAAATTAGCAATGGCATGTAGGAAGTCCATTTTTCTGTAGAATCAATACATTGAAAACATCCCAAAGAGAAACTTTTAAAGAAATACATGCGCATTCTGATTAGCAATGATGATGGTTATCTCGCTACAGGACTAGAGCTGTTAGCAGAGGCTGTAGCCCCCTTGGCTTGCGAAGTTTTGGTGGTAGCACCTGAACGCGATCGTAGTGGTGCAAGCAGTTCGTTAACGCTTGATCGACCATTATCCGTGCATAAGTCTTCAAACAGTTTTTATTGTGTTAATGGCACACCCACCGATTGTGTACACTTAGCACTCACGGGTCTATTCGCTGATTGGTTACCTGATTTAATACTATCGGGTATTAATCGAGGGGCAAATATGGGAGATGATACTATCTATTCCGGTACAGTGGCTGCGGCTATTGAAGGTCATTTGTTTAATATTCCGGCTATGGCCTTTTCATTATGTTCGCGCAGTCGTACAAATTTAACCGTTGCGGGAAAAATCGCCCAAGAAATCGTACGTTGGTTTATTCAGCATCGTTCACAGTTACCTCATGATATACTCCTTAATGTGAATATTCCAGATACCAAACTTGAGGATATAAGCGATTGGTGTATTACCCGCTTGGGAAAACGCCATAAAGCCAAAGACACAATCTTGGCGAAAACACCCAACGATGAGACGGTTTATTGGATTGGGGCTTCAGGTGCTGCCCAAGATGCCAGTGAAGGAACTGATTTTTATGCCATTCAAAATAAATGTATTTCGATAACGCCTTTAATGGTCGATCTAACCAATCAATCCAACATTTCTCAATTATCACAATGTTTACCGCCCTTTGCCAAAACAACATGTAAGTAAAATAAATGCGCTTCTCATGAAAAAACTGTTGCACACTAACTTATTGTTTCATTTCTTTTCTCGCATTTTCTGGTTATCGGGAGGGATGGCTGCCAGTATTCTACTGATCAGTTGTAGCAACGTCAAAACGAAAGTGCCCATACAAATCTATGATTTTCCTACAGATCGTTCTGTAACGATCTCCCGTAATGCTCCCCACAAGCCTCAATCTAAAACTCAACGAAAAGCACCCGCGATTCAAAAACCCAAACTCCAAAAGACCCCTCCACAAAGCAAAAAGCTTCAAAATATTACCGTATACAGTTGGCCAAAAGTCCAACGGTTATTACCCAGCGCTACCAATCGCGCCTTGATCATTCATGATCTTGGAAAAGCCGCAAAGTTGTCAGAAAAACCAAAAGCTACCGCTCAGCCCAATACTCAGAAGCAAGATGATCTCCAAACCAAAAAGCCCAAGACGCGTGACAAAGCTCCTACGGCTACATCCAAACACAACAATCTGCTGTTTAGTTGGCCAAGCCACGGAAATTTATTGCGGAAACATAGCCAAAGCGGTACAAAGGGTATAGAGCTGGGTGGCAAAGTAGGCGATCCTGTATTTGCCGCAGCAGACGGACAAGTTACTTATACTGGTACAGGGCTTCGCGGCTATGGCAAACTAATCGTGATCAAGCATATGAAAGGTTTTCTTTCTGTTTATGCCCATAATAGCCGCATTTTGGTTAAAGAAGGACAACGCGTAAAACGAGGTCAAAAAGTCGCCGAAGTTGGAGAAACAGAGGCCAAGCGCCCTAAACTGCTGTTTCAGCTCCGCCAAGGAAAGCGTTCGTTGAATCCTCAAAAATATCTACCCAAGAAATAAGTGAGTGGGCTTCATAAATAACACGGTTACAAAACGAATGGTTTATGTTTGTCGGTAAAATGGGTTTGTGCTGCCTAGCGGCACAACGCTGAATAGCTATCTCGCAAAGAGTTGAGCGTGTCTTGACGAGCAGAATCAGAAACCACTTGGTCTTTGCCGTCAGAACCAACTTTTCGAATTTCACGATCGGATTGATAAAGTGTCATACGTCCTTTTAGCTGATCACACTGTAGTTTGGCTTGAGCGTCTAAACGTTTTTTTTGTAACGCTTCTTCGTCCTTTTTTTGGGTTTCCGATTGTTGGTTTTCAAATTCTTTGAGCCGATCAGCGTATGTTTTTGATTCTTGGCTAGCATCTCCGGTAATGGTAATAAGCTCAGGATCCAGTTTCTCCTTTTTGTTGCTCACAATATCTGTGGGTGGAGTATTGGTGATATGTGTGACGCCGTTGGCATCTTTCCAAGTATACACTTTCTCAAGGCGTGGGTGTTTGCGGAGTATTTCAATCCCATTCTTTGGATCGTTAGAAGGAGATGATGAAGGAGATGAGGGCGTATCAGTGGGAGATGGCGATGATGGTTGTTGTGTGTTGGTTTGTGCATGGAGCGTTGATGACAGCCCTATTGTAAAAATCATTAATCCAGCCATACTATAATAATGGCGAGAATTTACCAAAAAAAATTTAAATTTCATGAAAACCCCTAAAAATTTTTAAAGTTGGAAAAATAAATGGATACCAAGCATTCAAAGTGTTTATTGTTTATCTCGTTTCCATTATCTGAACCTCAATATGTTTACTATCATACCATAAATCATCGTGTTTTATCATTTGTGAATTCATAAAGTAGTCAGTTTTTATAGTCTGTGAGTAAAATTAGGTAATATTCGGCTGTTCTTGCATTATCAAGGCCATCTCTAAAAATTTACTTTTTGACTTTTTTAGAGACGCTCTCAAGACCAGTCGCTGTAGTTCAATGGATAGAACGGGGACCTCCTAAGTCTCAGATGTGGGTTCGATTCCCGCCAGTGACGCTTATTGTAGCTCTCTCATGAACGATTAAATGCGCCCATTGTCATATGAAAAAAGAAAATTTATTGCGAGTGAATTAAATGATGACTCCTCAATTGATTGAACGCTTGAATCATCTCGTAACATGGCTAGAAAGCCAAGGGGCCAAACAACCCACTCTACCCATGTTGAATGATCAAGCCGATGAATACCCTGCTTATTGCTGGAAAAAAGGACGATGGGGGGCAATATTAAAACCCATCGCTACATTACCAATAATTCGTCTCGAAGATCTCATTGGGATTGATCATCAAAAAGAACAGTTGGTACGTAATACTGAATTTTTTTTACAAGGCTATCCGGCCAATAATGTATTGTTGACGGGAGCCAGAGGAACTGGAAAATCGTCACTTGTACGAGCCTTATTAAACCGCTACTACGCACAAGGACTGAGAGTGATTGAAACCAATAAAGAAGCAATGGCCGATTGGGATACATTAATGGAAGCATTGCATCACCATCATGCGCCGCGCGCTTATTACATTCTTTATTGCGATGATTTATCGTTTGAAGAAGGCGAATCAGGTTATAAAATGATGAAGTCGTTGTTGGATGGTGGGTTTGACACATTGCCATCATATGTACGCATTTATGCCAGTTCAAACCGCCGCCATTTATTGCCTGAATACCAACATGAAAACCTTAGTGTCCAGCATGTCCATGAAGAAATTCATCCGGGCGATATCATTGAAGAAAAAGTCTCTTTGTCAGAACGTTTTGGTCTATGGTTATCGTTCTATCCTGTGAGTCAAGAGCATTATTGGCAAATCTGTTATCATTGGCTAGAGACATTAGGGATGTCAGAAAATTATTTGATGGTGCATTATGACGATATTCGCGCAGCCGCTTTGCGCTGGGCGCTCATGCGAGGCGCGCGCAATGGAAGAATTGCTGAGCAGTTTGCGCGTGATACGGTAGCGCAGTGGTTAAGCCATTGTTCTCGATAACCCATGAATTAGCATTTAAACCACGATAATGTTATGACAGCCATCACAGAAGTCGCTGCTGCTATTTTTTGGCGTCAGCCTTATAAGCGTGTTTCGCATACTCAAGAGACTCTTTTTCCTGAAGTGCTCTTAGCCATGCGTGCACAGCACTGTGTCTTTGGCGGATATTGGGAGTTTCCCGGTGGAAAAATTGAGCTGAACGAATCGCCTCATATGGCCATTAAACGTGAAATTCATGAAGAACTTGGTGTTGATATTGATATTGAACAGGCGGATTTTTTGACTGTACACGAACACCATTATCCTCATGCTTGGGTCAGGTTACATTTTTTTGTGATATCACATTGGCATGGCTATTTTCAATTGTGCGAGCATGATGGATTGGTTTGGCAGCCTATAAATACAATCACTGTCGCACCACTGTTACCTGCAAATCACACTCTTTTCAAAATACTTATCGACTATTTTCACAAAAAATGAGATAATCCCCTTCTTGATCCTATTGTACTTTTTTTACCACAGGTTACTTTTTATTAAGGAGTTTTAACGTGACTTATTTGAAAAAACTTTTATCTTTTACTCTACTTTTTCAAGTGACATTATTGTTTATGCTATTGTTTGCTTTTTCTCGCGTATTGGCAGATTCCCCGGTCATGGAGGTCTATAAAAATCCACAGTGTGGGTGTTGTAAACAATGGGTTGATAAGATGCAAAGCGCTGGATTAACAGTTAATGCACATGATGTACGTGATACCAATGCCAAACGGCTTGAACTGGGTATGCCTAAGCGCTATGCTTCTTGTCATAGTGCCAAAATAGGTGACTATTTGGTGGAAGGACATGTACCAGCAACAGATATAAAACGCATGCTCAAAGAAAAGCCAAAGGCCGTTGGTATCGCAGCCCCCGGTATGCCCTTAGGTTCTCCAGGCATGGAAGTTGAAGGACAAAAACCACGCCCCTATAATACGCTATTGGTCAAAAAGGATGGACAATCTACGATCTATGAAAAGCATTAATAAGAATTGCGGGTACAATCGCTCATTGTTTAAGAAGCGTCAAAAAAATTTTTGTTTTAGGTGATCTGGTTTTTTTGTTCTGATCTGCTTGCTTTGACATTATATTGTGTTCATCCATTTGAAAGTTTCCCTTTAGAGCTTGCCCATGTCTTCAAAAAACACCTTATCGCGTTTGCAGGCAGGACTAAAGAGCGATTTAAAAACCGATATTCGTATTGCTTCACGCATGAATGCTTTCATGCAAATTGTTCAGATGTCTCACCTAGAATTGCAACAAACATTAAAGCAAAAACTGACTGATAATCCTTTATTGGAGTGGAGTGACGAAGAAGAACAGTGGGCGGTTGTTGGCGATGAAAAATCCAGAGAAAATGAAGACAATGTAGAGTTTCAGGAAGATGACGGGTATGGTTCTGCCACAGAATATGCCGATGAGACAGCGGGGGATAGCTTTGGACAACAAATAGATACCGTTGATCATGATCGGTTTGAACAAATAGACGAATCTTATCCAATCGACAATCAGCATGCGTTAGAGATCACAACAACTCATCATACAGAAAAAACCTTTGAAGACTATCAGCTTGTAGATGAACATTATTATCCGGAAAATGTCACTGATGCGTTTTCTACCGATGATCTGCTTGAGCAGATTCCCCAGCCTATGGAGGCTTATGAGATGTTATGGCTTGATGCAAAAAACCAGGCCAAAACAACATTGCAAAAGCAATGTGTGTCTTGGTTGATTGAGTGTTTAAATGAAAAAGGATGGATTGAAACTCCTTGGGAAGAGATCATTACCGATTTGGTTCAAGAAACAAGCTTTCGCAAGTCTCTATTAGAAAAAGAACTGTCCAAAGCACTTGCAATCATTCAATCACTAGAACCAGCAGGCATTGGAGCTCGGAACTTACAAGAGTGTTTGCAGCTACAAATCATGCGTTGGCCAAAATCTACTTTGCGTGAACAATGCTTGTTTTTTGTCACCGATGGATATGAGGCAATGCGTACGAAAAACTATTCTAAATTGGCACAACAATTATCATGCAGCATCCGTACCATCAAGTCAGCAATCCATGCGATGGCCTCGTTGGATTTTCATCCGGGTGCAACGTTACAACGCTCAAGTCATGATTTTGTTGTTCCCGAGGTCGTTGTACGCAAATATCGTGGAGAATGGCAGGTCATGCTTAATGACAGTACTTTGCCGAAGATTAGGCTCAATCGTTATTATGCTTCATTGGTACGCTATAATCGACAAGCCAAAGAGATGAGAAACCAACTCCATGAAGCTAAATTTTTGCTATCCGATCTTGATATGCGCTCAGAAATGATTTTTAAAATAGCAAAATACATTGTTAAAATGCAACGTAGTTTTTTTGAGTTAGGCGAGCTGGGTATGCGCCCCCTGCAACAAAGAGAGATCGCAGATGACTTGGGGGTACATCCTTCAACCATATCCCGCGTCATTCATCATAAATACATGGATACTCCACGCGGTACGCTTTCGTTTCAATCTTTTTTCAATCGCGGGCGCTTGCTATTTGATTCGGGAGGGTATTATTCATCCACCGCCATTTTGTCGATGATGAAGGATATTATCGCAAAAGAAAGTCCACTTACACCACTCTCAGATGAAGAAATCGCCAATACCTTAAAGCAACACGGCGTCAAATTATCACGCCGATCTGTGGCAAAATATCGAATTGAGCATCAGATTCCTTCTTCACATCACCGACATCACCACAAAAAAGTGTGTTTGGGTGTTTATTCTTAGTTTAAAAATATCTCTAAAAACACAAAAAACATGTAAAATCGTGCGGGTCTCCAAAGAGTCTCGAAAAATATCAACAACAGCGCTTGTTTGTGGATGATTATTCTAACTTTTATATCTATTACTGCACAATGAATCAACAACGCTATCCCGTAACGGTTCATGGAGCTCAAGCACTCCGTGATGAACTGCATCAATTAAAAACCGTAGAACGTCCTGCTGTGATTCAAGCAATTGCTGAAGCAAGAGCGCAGGGAGATCTCTCTGAAAATGCTGACTACGATGCTGCCAAAAATCATCAGGGATTTATTGAGGGGCGTATTCAGGAATTGGAAGCCAAAGTATCAAGTATGCAAATCATTGACCCTAAAACCCTTAATGGCAATGGGCGCGTTGTATTTGGCTCTGTGGTAGTATTGGATGGTTTAGATACGCAGACAGAAGTTCGTTATCAAATTGTGGGGGAGGATGAGGCAAATGTCAAACAAGGAAAAGTCTCCGTGACTTCCCCAATTGCGCGCGCGCTGATGGGAAAATATGCAGGCGACGAAATTCAAGTAGAAGCCCCAGGCGGAGTATCTTGCTACGAGATTATTGATGTCATTTATGAATAATACTAAGTCTTATTACCTTCTTCATGTCCCAAAAATTTCGAAAAAGTACGTTTTCTCCCAGCAGTGTACGTTGGCTACGCAGACATCAAAACGATCGCTTTGTCAAGCAAGCTCGATTGCTTTCTTACCGTAGTCGCTCTGCTTATAAACTGGTACAACTCGATGATCAAGATCATGTGTTGCGATTAGGAGATCACGTTATAGACCTCGGTGCCGCTCCAGGTGGATGGACGCAAGTTGCGGTAACACGTGTTGGCAGTAAACCAAACGCAGAACACGTTTTTGCCGTTGATAAGCTGCCCATGTCTTCTATGGTTGGGGCCAAAATCATTCAAGGAGATTTTTTAACCATTCATGTACAATCTCAACTTGAAGCCATAATGCTATCGCCGTCAAATGCTTCTGTTGCTCATTCAGCAAAATTGGATGTCGTCCTGTCTGATTTATCTCCCAATATTTCTGGCATTCGCGATACGGATAATGCTAAAGCCATGCGCTTATCTGAGTCAGCCTTAAAGTTTGCTTGTACTTGGCTCAAATCAGGGGGACGCTTTGTATGTAAACTTTTCCATAGCCAAGAAAGCGAAACGTTAATTCGCCAATCTCATCAGCATTTTTCATCGGTAAAAATTCGAAAGCCTGAGGCTTCTCGCCAAGAAAGTCGAGAGTTTTTTCTGGTTGCGGCTGGTTTTGAAAGAACTTGATGGTTGGTTCTATAAAAACAGCTTTAAAAAAGACTGGACAAACCAAAATACGCTCGCTATGTTGAAAAATAAAAAATCCTACTTATATCTAACAAGGACAGTTCTATTAATAAATTAGGTACTTTTTCAGATATTGGGGAATTAGATGTTCAAAAAGCCTATTTCGCAGTAAAATAGAGTGAAATTGTTAGGAGTATTTATGAATAATTTGGTCAAAAATATTATTGTTTGGTTGCTGATTTCTGTTGTTTTGGTGAGCATTTTCCAAAGCTATACTGGGCACGGCTCTGGTGTTAGTTTGGAAATTTCTTACTCGGACTTCATCAAAGAAGTGCGAAGTGGAACCATTCGTAGTGCAAATATTGATGGTCGAAAAATCACAGCACAATCAACCGATGATCGGACGGTTACGACGGTTATACCACCTTCTTCTTTGGTCATTGCGGATGCCGTTCAACTGCTTGATAACCATAACGTGGATGTTGTTTCAGAGCCAGATTACGAACCTTCTTTACTCAAACAAATCTTTATTTCATGGTTCCCGATGATTCTGCTCATCGGTTTTTGGATCTTCATGATGCGGCAGATGCAAGGACAAGGAAAAGGTGGCCCTTTTTCGTTTGGTCGCTCTAGGGCTCGCTTGTTGGATGAAAATCAAAATCCAATTACCTTTACCGATGTGGCCGGGTGCGATGAAGCAAAGGAAGAAGTGGTTGAATTGGTTGATTTTTTGAAAGATCCCACTAAATTTCAAAAGCTCGGAGGTCGTATTCCGCGTGGTGTACTGCTGGTAGGAAGTCCAGGGACTGGAAAAACATTGTTGGCGCGCGCCATTGCGGGCGAAGCCAAAGTTCCTTTTTTCAGTATCTCCGGTTCTGACTTTGTGGAAATGTTTGTAGGTGTTGGGGCTGCTCGTGTACGTGATATGTTTGAGCAAGCAAAGCGTAGCTCTCCTTGCATTGTTTTTATTGATGAAATTGATGCGGTCGGTCGTCAGCGGGGCGCCGGCTTAGGTGGCGGAAATGATGAACGGGAGCAAACCCTTAATCAAATGTTGGTTGAAATGGATGGCTTTGAAACATCCACCGGTATCATTGTCGTCTCAGCCACGAATCGTCCTGATGTTCTTGATCCGGCACTCCTTCGGCCAGGGCGTTTTGATCGACAGGTCGTGGTACCCTTGCCTGACATTCGTGGGCGTACACAAATTTTGAAAGTCCATACACGTAAATTGCCTATTACAGATAATACCAACTTAGAAGTATTGGCACGTGGAACCCCGATGTTCTCTGGGGCAGATCTTGCCAATTTGGTCAACGAAGCCGCCTTGTTTGCAGCGCGACGCAATCGGACTGAAATTGCCATGAGTGACTTTGAATGGGCAAAAGATAAAATTATGATGGGTGCTGAACGGCGGAGTGTTATCATGCCTGAGGAAGAGCGAAAAAATACCGCCTACCACGAATCTGGTCATGCAGTAGTTGCTAGACTGATGCCCAAAACCGATCCCGTTCATAAAGTGACGATTATTCCACGAGGGCGCGCTTTGGGGCTTACGATGCAATTGCCCGAAAACGACCGTTTTAGCATGGATAAAGAGAGGATCTTGTCTACGATTACCGTATTGTTTGGTGGACGGCTGGCTGAAGAGATCTTCATGAAACAAATGACAACTGGAGCGTCAAACGATTTTGAACGTGCAACCGATCTTGCGCGAAAAATGGTGACTCAATGGGGAATGTCAGATGCAATGGGAACCATGGTTTATGGTGAGGAAGAAGGTGAGGTTTTTTTAGGCCGTTCTGTTACAACACACCGCAATGTATCAGAGGCCACCATGCAACAAGTCGACACAGAAGTTCGTCGTATTATTGATGAGCAATATGGGATAGCACGCAAGCTACTTGAAGAAAATCGTGATAAAGTAGAAACAATGGCTAAAATTTTAATGGATTGGGAGACCATTGATGCTGATCAAGTAAATGACATCATGGCGGGTAAACCACCACGTCCGCCCAAAGAAGGAACACCTCCACCATCAAATCCGACGGCTACATCCAGTGGAGATGACGAAACTTCAAAAAAAGACTCTATTTCAGAGAATACCTCCAAAACCCCATCAGAAACTGCAGCAGCATAAACAACCGCTGTTACCTTTTAAGAGTTTCATTAATGAATGTCTTGCACTTGTTTTTTGTACAACCAATGCTATTGACTAGAACGTTAGCTGTATTTTTTCTTGTGGTGATAGCAGGATGTGTTGTCCCCCCTAAACAAACGATATCTGCGGGTCATATTCAGAAGAATGACACGCTTAAAAAAAAGCCTGTTGTTTTGCCTCCACTGGTACGTACACTGTCTCCCCCACCGGTATCTAAAGCTGAGCAAAGAAAATTAGAAACTTATAGTATCGTGGTTAAAGATGTTAATTTGCGTGATCTTTTGTTTTCGTTAGCACGAGATGCAAAGGTAGATATTGATATTAGTCCACAAGTCTCTGGTGTTGTGACTTTGAATGCAATCAATAAGACGCTACCCCAAATTCTTCAACGCCTTTCGATGAATTATGATTTGACATACGAAATCAAAAATAATGTGTATCGCATTACCCCTGATAAACCTATTTTACGTAGCTATCGGGTTGAATATCCAAATATCACACGTCGATCGAGCAGCAATACCACTTTACGAGCATTGGACTCAGGAGCAAATTCAGGCTCCAGCAGTACACAGGTGAGTACATCCTCGACCAACGATTTTTGGACACGATTGCATGAAAATATTCAAAGTATCTTGGCAGAAACCGATAAAGAGATTTCCTATAAACGCTTAACCGCTACCGAGAGTGCTGCTTCGACAAAAACGGCAAGTAGCTCTGATTCCACCACCAATCCATTAAATCAAACAAACGCACTTACCCAAACACGAGCTTCAGCTGCTTCTGGACAGAACAATAATGCCCCCGCCAAAGAAGAAGTTGCACGCCTATTGTCTTCAAACGTCATTGTAAATCCAGAAGCGGGAATTATTCAAGTACGGGCAACCAGCCGCCAACATGCGAAAATCAAAGAGTTTATTGAATTGGTATTGAGTAGTTCTCAACGCCAAGTACTGATTGAAGCCACTGTTGCAGAAGTACAGCTATCCCAGAAATATGAAAAAGGGATCGATTGGGCTTTATTAAGAACGATTTCTGCTGGAGCCAGTGGGATTCAAATGGGACTTGGCAGCAGCTTTCGTAACACAGCCAATGCCTTGCTTAATGGCACCAATACCTCTACACAGTTACCCATTGCTAGTACAGGAAAAGCGTTTAGTTTTGGTACCCAATACACGACAACAAACGGCAACTCTTTTCTTTCCTCGATTCGTTTACTCGAAGAGTTTGGCAATGTTAAAGTGTTGTCTAGCCCTAAACTATCCGTCCTCAATAATCAAACAGCGCTTTTAAAAGTCACGGATAATTTGGTTTATTTTACAATTGATGTTTCTATTACCCAAAATCAAGGTCAAACACTAACAACCTATGAAAGTACATTAAAAAACGCGCCTGTTGGTTTTGTCATGAGTGTGACTCCTTTTGTGGGCAATGATGGGATTATTCAGCTTAGCTTACGTCCCAGTATTTCAAGAATCATTGGTTATACAAAAGATCCAAGCCCGGCTTTATTGCAAGCGGGTGTTACAAATTCTATCCCGGTGATTCGTTCACGAGAAATAGAATCTATTATGAGAATTCCAGATGGAAATATTGCAGTATTGGGAGGGCTGATGGAAGATATGATTTCTGATGATTTATCTGGTCTACCTGGACTTACCAATACACCTGTCGTTGGAGACGTGTTGAGCAATACAACTAAAACACGTAAAAAGACAGAATTGGTTATATTTATTCGACCGCGAGTTATACGTCGCCCAGATGTGGAAGGGGATTATGATGATTTCCAACGCTATATGCTTAATGATACTGTATTTCAAGCGCCTCATCCCAACTTACCTCCTTCAAAAGCTGTTCCCCCACAACAATGACACTACTTGTTGATGCCCTTGATAAGGCCAATCATGAACGTCGCCAGAAAATGGCACTCAGTTTGGAGGATGAGGCCTCTACGTTTACCCCACCAAACTTAACTGAGTCCCCAAAGTACGAAAACTTGTCTTTAGAGCCAAATCGCTATCCGCACCAAACCATTTCTTACAAATGGCCTATTGTTTTGCTATTAATCATTCTGCTCTTAATTGCAGGGAGTACAATTTATTGGTTCTATCCTAAATCTTATCTGCAAATCCGTAATGTTTATCAAGCGTATATTGGAAATTCTACAATACTGGCGACACAACAGAGTCGATCAATACCCGAATCACGCTCGCGCCCTGAGCCCCAAAAAACGTTGCTTACAACGAAAACGCAAGCAACACAACATACCGCATTACCTGTACAGCAACAAAAAACGGAATCTTTAGATAAAAGTCATATTGACGATGCTCCTGTATCCGTTGTAGTCCACACACCTCAAACACCGTTATTGCCATATGAAAAAGAGGCAACATTACCAATCGGCACGCCTGATGGACAAAATGCTTATGAAAACTTTGAAACCCCCAAAATTACGCGGACGGCTCGAAAGCAGTATTTATCAAACATTCGCATTAAACGTCAACAGATTTTTTCTCCGTTATTAAAAGCGCGTCGTTTACTGAAGAATGGGGAGTATGATAAAGCGCGTCGTCTTTATTTAAACTATTTAAAACGCAATCCTTACCAAACCGACGCACTAAAAAATCTAGGGGTTATCGCCTATAATTTGGGAAAATATCAAGAAGCCAGAAAATGGTTTCGCCGCGTATTGGATTTACATCCAAATGATCCTTATGCGCACAGCGTGATTTCAGCACTGGAGGTAGATAATGTAACCTCTACTAATGAGATAACTCCTGCCGTTGGCGTAAAAAGTCAATCATATCATGCGCAGCGTTATTTTATTCAAGGCAATCGTTTAGCCGAGCAAGGTCTTTGGGCTGAAGCACAACATCAGTTTTTTTTAGCATGGACACAAGATACCAAAAATCCGGATTATGCTTATAACCTTGCGGTCGCGCTTGAGTATCTGGAAAAGCCAAAACTTGCCTATCGTTATTATCAACAAGCCTTAAACAACATCCAGGGAAATGAAGGTGAACCAACTTTACCACAATTTTCGACAGAAGCTGTTCGCCAACGCATTCAAGCATTACAGAACAATCCATAGAAGTTAATCTCTCTATGCGACAAGAAAAAGCCATGTTATACCCATACAAAGCTTGAGGTTTTTATGAATATTGACTCTAAAGCAACAGATGCCCATGAATCTACAAGCACTTCGGCTTCTGGATTGATTGACTATCTGCTGTCTCATGGTTTATTATCCGATGATCAACTTAAGATCATCGATTATGAACTATCGCATTCAGATCAACCCATTGCACCACTTTTGACACGGCTTGGGTTTATCAGTGAAGCAACCTTGCGTGATGCAATGGGGGAGTCGCTTGGGCAACAGGGTATAGATTTGTCGTCGATTTCGGTAGACCCTGAAGCCATAGATCTTGTACCACGCGCTTTGGCACAACGCCATACGTTTCTCCCTCTGTCATGGGATGCACAAACTTTGACCTTAACTTTGGCTATTGCGGACTCCAGTGATCTATTGGCCCAAGATAAGCTGATGCAAGTGCTTCCCCCTAAAACCCAGTTAATCATGCGACTGGCAAGCGTTGGTGAAATTAATACCGCGATTGATCTTGTGTATGGCTATAAACTGGATATTGATGGAGTATTAGAAGAAATTGAAACGGGTAAGATCGATCTGCAAGCATTAGAATCCAATAACAACTACAGCCAACCCACAGTTCGATTAATTGATGCCATTGTGATTGACGCGGTGAAGCGTGAAGCTTCTGATATTCACTTTGAGCCCGAAAGCGACTTTTTGCGTATTCGTTATCGTATTGATGGTGTGCTACGACAAATACGCGTATTGCATAAATCATATTGGTCCGCTATGGTTGTGCGCATTAAGGTCATCAGTCATATGAATATTGCAGAAGTTCGATCGCCACAAGACGGTCATATGTCAATGAATGTGCGCGGTTATCCTGTGGATTTTCGGGTATCGATATTGCCTACCATTCATGGTGAAAACATTGTCATGCGTATCTTGGATCGTTACCATCGTGACTTGACTCTTCACAACATTGGCGCGACACAAACGCAACAAGCATTACTGGAACGTTTAATTTCTCGACCTGAAGGTATTATCATTGTCTCTGGTCCTACAGGTAGTGGAAAAACAACAACGTTGTACGCTATGCTCATGCATATTAATAAAGAAACCATTAATATTATGACTTTGGAAGATCCGGTAGAATATCCGATATCCATGATTCGCCAAACTTCAGTTACCGAAACAGTGAAAGTGGATTTTGCTGAAGGAATACGTTCTATGATGCGACAAGATCCTGATGTGATTTTGGTGGGTGAAATCCGTGATGCCGAAACCACAGAGATGAGCTTTCGAGCCGCCATGACAGGTCATCAAGTCTACACAACTCTACACACAAATTCTGCGATAGGGATTTTTCCGCGCTTGATGGATATAGGTATTTCGTCGCAGATATTATCGGGAAATGTGATTGGAGCTGTTGCGCAACGACTCATACGGAAACTGTGCGTACATTGCAAACACCCTATACCTGTACCGGATTACATAAAAAGCTTTATCAATGTGGATGAAATTTTTACGGCTGAAGGCTGTAAAGCTTGTGATTTTACAGGCTATAAAGGCCGAACCGGTATTTTTGAGATTCTGGTGATTAATGATGAACTTGATTTGGCTATCGCAGAAGGAAAAAGCGCAATCGTGTTAGGCGAGATTGCTAAGAAAAATGGCTTTATACCTCTTTTGCATGATGGGTTTGCGCGTCTTGAACAGGGTGTGACCTCTTTGGATGAAGTGGCGCGCAATACTGATTTAACGCGTTTTATACACGCTTCCTCAATATCGCATCAACCGTAATTCTGATTATTTTTTACCCAAAATCGTCACATTAGGTTTTATGGTCTATATTTTCATCATGACAATTGCTTATATTGGACGTTTTTAACAAATTTTTAGACAAGCTCACATATAATATACCATCGTTTTCTTCTATTACATCGGATCTATTACATCGGATATAGGGATGTAGAAATCATGGTTATTGTTATTCTTGATCTCGAAGGGGTTTTGATCCCAGAAATTTGGCAAGCTATTGCCAAAACAACAGGTATCAACGCCTTGAATCGTACCACACGTGATGAGCCAAACTACGAAGCGTTGATGAACTACCGTCTTGATATTCTTAAACAACATTATTTACGTTATTCAGATATTACAAACGTTATTGCCAATCTTACGCCAATGCCGGGGGCGCGTGTATTTTTTGATGCATTACGTATTAATTATCCCACGATTATTCTTTCTGATACATTTACAGAGTTTGCGCGCCCATTACTGCCAAAGCTAGGCTTACCGGCTATTTTTTGTCACAATTTGTTTGTGGAAGATGGTATCATTATCGGTTATCAGCTGCGTCAGAAAAATCAAAAGAAAAATGCGGTTGATGCTTTTCGCAGTATGGGTTATCAGGTTATTGCAGTAGGTGATTCGTTTAATGATTGTGCAATGCTAGAATCTGCGGATCAAGGTTTTTTCTTTCGAGCACCTGACGCAATATCCAATCAATATCCACATATTCCAGTGTTTGATGATTATTATGAACTACGAGAAGCCATAGATGAAAAAGCAAAAAATCTAAGAGCAAAAGGTCTTTTGGAAGATCATTATGATATTTTTGAGGGTACTTAAAGTACCCCTAGAATTTAATTTTTTTATAATATTGATAGATATATTCTAAAGTGTTAAAAAAAACCTCCCTTTATGAGGCACACATTGCCTTAAAAGCCAAAATGGTTCCGTTTTCTGGATGGGATATGCCATTGCATTATGGTTCGCAAGTAACGGAGCATGCAGCAGTTCGACAAGATGCTGGAATGTTTGATGTTTCTCATATGTGCGCGGCTCATTTTATTGGTAGCGACGCTCAAGCAGGTTTATCTAAACTTTTTGCCAACGATATCCGTAAGTTGAAGCCAGGTAAAGCATTTTATACCGCCATGCTTAATGCTTCTGGTGGTATTATTGATGACTTAATTGTCTATCAAACCACCATGTTAGATGCTCATGCCAATCAACAATCTTACTGCCTCATTCACAATGCAGGACGTACTCATGAAGATATTCATTGGATCCAATCCAAAATTGCTGAATATGGCTGGCAAGTGGATTATCGCCCACGCCAGGATTTATCTATCATTGCGATTCAAGGACCAAAGGCGCGTGAAAAAGCAGTCCGTATTCCCTATACAGAAAAAGTGGCTGAAGAATTATTGTCACTCTCTCATTTTCAAATACTGGAAAAAGATCAGGCATTGTTTGCACGCACAGGTTATACTGGCGAAGATGGCTTTGAATGGGTATTACCCTCAACCGATGCCCCGCTGGTTTGGCAGCAGTTATTGTTAGCAGGTGTTAAACCATGTGGGCTTGGTGCTCGAGATACCTTACGTCTTGAAGCAGGGTTGAGCCTTTATGGTCAAGACTTGGATATTGAACATACCCCAAAAGAATCGGGCATTGCTTGGACTGTTTCTATGAAAGATGATCGTTCATTTATCGGAAAAAAGGCCTTACAAGAAAGGTTACCTCGCCTACAAACCCTTGGATTAAAACTGCCTTCAGGTGGTATATTGCGTCAACACCAAGAGATTCGGCATTCCCAAGGTGTTGGTGAAGTGGTGAGCGGGGGATTTTCGCCCACGTTAAAAATGTCTATTGCGTTGGCTCGACTGCCTGTTGACGTTCGTGTTGGCGATACTGTAGAAGTGAACATTCGTAATCAATGGTTATGTACACATGTTGTTAAATTACCATTTGTACGTTATGGACAAGCGGTTGCTTAACAAATATAATGCTAAAAACTCTTTTTTTTAATTTTTTAAGGACCTATTAATGAATATTCCATCTAACTTAAAATACACAAACTCACATGAATGGGTTATGGACCATGGAGATGGCACAGTTAGCATTGGCATTACTGACCATGCGCAAGAAATGTTAGGCGATATCGTCTTTGTACAACTGCCCAATGTAGATCAGCCATATGTCGTTGGTAGTGATTGTGCGGTCATAGAAAGCGTTAAAACAGCCGCTGATATTTATGCGCCTATATCAGGTACTGTCTTAGCAGTAAACGATGAACTGTCAAATACACCGGAGAGCATTAATCAAGATGCCTACACCACATGGATTTGGAAAATTCGACCTGATAATCAAGACGATCTTAATACCCTGCTATCGGCTGACGACTACCAAAAAATCATCGCTGAAGAAGACCATTAATGATTTATCTCTCTGATTGAAACGCAGTCCTCGGAGTTGTCTGGATATCAAAGCTCGTGAGATAATCTATATTATCGAAAGCAGGTCGTTTTTCTAGACAATTTTGTAAAACGACCTTTGGAGGAAAACCCCTAAAGCTCGTTGTGGTACGTGTTCATTGTGACTTTAGATTTTTCTTAGACTCATAACCTAGCGTTTAAATGCATCCGTTGGAACGTTCTCATTCCATTCGTTTTGGATGTCTTGGAGCAATGGGCTGATGATTCTGCAGCCTTATATAGCGAGACAAATTTAAAATGTCACAAGGCGTGAGCGATGAAGTGTATATCCCATACATGAGGAGCGAAACAACACAGTGACATTTTATCATTTTTCGGCTATAAACCTATGATTTCCTAGTTGCTCCCTTCTTCTTGTCGTAAATCGATCGCTAAATTGCTTACCGTTATCCATCAAAATATAATGAGTTTTCATTGGCGCTGCTTTATGGGTTTTTCTAGAAAATTTTGACGAGAAAGGGATCTGTTGGTTAGGAGAAATATGCATAACAATTCCCATGATGTTTCATCTCCGGAACAATATTGCCCTTCATTGTTTTAGCAATTTCTTCTCCCGCTTATGCGTAGTCAAATCACACCTGCTGTTCAACAACAATTTACACAAGCGGGTAAAAAGGCCTCATTGCATCTTTTAGAAAACGAACTGCTCAAATGTGTACATTGCGGCATGTGTAATGCCACCTGTCCAACCTATCAAGTATGCGGTGATGAATTGGACGGACCACGCGGGCGCATTTACCAAATCAAAAATGTGATTGAAGGTGCCCCAGTAACGCCCACTCACCTTTTGCACCTTGATCGCTGTTTGTTGTGTCGGGCTTGTGAGACTACCTGCCCCTCAGGTGTTCGTTATCATCATATTCTTGAAACAGGACGCTGGTTAACGGATCGCTTGCATTCCGTCTCTTGTGTAACATCTTTAAAGCGATGGGCATTAGGCTTCTTAACACACCGTCCATTAATGTGTATGGCTTTTGCAATCGCACGTCCATTACGAGCTGTTTTATCGTGGTTACGCTTATCAGCACTTTATCAAAAGATTCCCCGCGCGCGTTTCTTAAGATCCAACAGTCCAAACAAAAAAATTAATGGCGCAGTAAAACGTCCTAAACGTACATTTATTTTAATGCAAGGCTGCGTTCAACCCGGAATGCTTCCAAATATTCATCATGCAACCATGCGACTATTTGAAAAGCTTGATATCGTGCTTGTGACTGTTCCAGAAGAACAATGTTGTGGCGGGATATTGCTTCACATCAATAAGGAAGAGCAAGCCGCAAAGCAAATGATCCACAATCTACAATGCTGGCATGCTCAGATGATGAAGAATTTTGATATTGAAGGGATCATCATCAACGCTACAGGGTGTGAGGTTATTGTTAAAGAATATGCAGAGATACTTGGTACACAACCATTAAATCCGGATATTCAATTCATGTTGACCCACTTATCAAGCCATGTTTTTGATCCAGTCACATTGTTGTTAGAACATCTAGAAACCTTAAAAAAGTTATTGGAGGGGCGCCCGCCTCCATTGTCGCGCGTAGTTTTTCAAGCCTCTTGTACGTTGCAGCATGGTTTGAAGCTTACAGGACAAGTTGAGTATTTATTGGCACAGTTGGGGTTAGAAGTGCCCGCAATTACTGAAGCGCATCTATGTTGCGGATCAGCCGGCACATATTCTATACTACAACCTCGCATGGCAAATATTTTGCGCGAACGAAAGCTAAAAAACTTATTGTCCAGCAATCCTGAAGCCATACTGACCGCTCATGTGGGTTGTTATGGTCACCTGCAAGCTACCGCCTGCGTGCCAATATGGCATTATCTTGAATTCCTAGAGGCTTGGCTTGCAACGCCAGTACAGCATCATGCGCTGTCTGCTTAAAAAGACGTAGCTTTTTGCGATATGAAAGTTGCGATTGTACGACAAAAATACAACCCATTTGGTGGTGCAGAGATTTTGGTAGCCCGTACCATTGCGACATTGGCTGAGCACACACAACAGATGGATGTACACTTATTGGCACGGCAGTGGGAATTTCCGGTGCAATCTACTCCATCAAATACCAATCCGATTGAGTTGCATAAGATCAATCCTTTTTATATGGGACGTTTGATGCGAGATCGTGGGTTTGCGTGTAGCGTGCAACGTTTTTTAGCTTCTCCGCAATCACCACATTTTGATCTGGTCGAATCATATGAGCGTATTCCGGGAACTGTGATGTATCAAGCCGGTGATGGCTTACACCGTGATTGGTTACAAGCCCGTCGACGCATTGTGTCGCCGATTGCCTATGCGTCGTTACGTCTTCATCCTTATCATCGCTATGTACTACAAGCAGAAAGCAACATGCTGCAGCATTTAGCCCTAAAAGCGGTTATTTGTAGTTCGAAGATGGTTCTTACCAGTATGGCCACACAATTTCCAGCCTGTCGTGATCAATTGTACATGATTCGCACGGGGATAGATTTATCACAATTTCATATAGCAGACGACTCACCCTCGAAGAAGAGTTACCTTATACCGGGTTGGCTGCCACATGCGGAATATCGAGAACAGCATCATGGAATTACAGCGCTATTTGTAGGTTCGGGTTATGAGCGCAAAGGCTTGAAAACGGCTCTTGCCGCAGTGGCAGCAGTTCCACAAATGCGTTTGATTGTGGTGGGCAGAGACAGAACCATGAAATCGTTCCAACACTTGGCATTAAAATGGTCTATTAAAGACCGTGTGTTTTTTGCTGGGCAGCAACGCTCAGTGCTGCCTTACTACCATGCGGCCGATGCGTTGATCTTGCCAACGCTATATGAACCGTTTGGCATGGTGGTTTTAGAAGCCATGGCCTGTGGTCTTCCTGTATTAACTACGTTTAGCTGTGGTGCCAGCGAACTCATTCAGCATCAGCACAATGGCTGGGTGATGGATGCATTGGATGTGAACGCCTTTGCGCAAGCACTACGTGATCTACAGGACCGATACCGTTTGCAAGAAATGAGAAAAGCCGCACGCGAAGTGGTAGAAGCACATTCACTCACCCAAATGATCAAAAATATTCAAGAAGTCTACCGTATCGTGGCTAAAGGTTAAGGTCAGAAAATGAAAAGTTTGCGCCAGCTCAGAAATCATTGCCGTGATCAACGTAACATATCACTCAAGAAATTTTAAAATGCTATACCTCAATCCGGAACCCAACACTTGAAAACACTGGGTCGAAGACGCTGCATCAATAAGAGGACAAAGCCAGCACACAATAACCCTACAATCCATCCCGCAAAAATGTCAGCTGGATAATGAACGCCCAAGTAAATGCGTGTATAACTGGATATTAGCGCACATAAAAAAACGAAGCCTACCATTATCGGTCGATTCTTTCTAAACAGTCCATACAAAAGCAAGGATATGCTAAAACTGTTGGCTGCGTGACCAGATGCAAAACCGTACAGTCCTCCTCTGTATTCTGCAACAATATGGACAATGTCCTTTAACTCCATGTCGTGTGAAGGTCGTGGCCGAGCAAAAAAAGGTTTCATCAATCCGCTGGTAATTTGATCAGCCAGAGCAACGGCTAACACAATCCCACAAAGTATGTATAGCGTATCCCATTTTTTGTCGAGAATCATTCGATAGAGCAAAAACAAATACAACGGTGTCCAAAAAAGTGGTTTTGTTGCCCATCGCATAGCTGAATCAAGCCAAGGCGTGTGAAGCCCATTTAAAAATAAAAATAAAGCTTTGTCCAATTCGATAAAGTGTTCCAAGTATTTCCTTTCTTCGTTGCCAGTGTACAATGCGTAGATGATATCTCTAAAAAGAATCAGCTTTGTTTGTAGCAGGTAAATTCTAAAGTGTTTAGTCCCACACAGTGATGGTATGGGTTCTTATAAAAGAGTTTTGGGTTCTCCTTCCAACGATTAATGATATATTGATAAGGGGATATTCGTTTTAAAGCATTTACCGGTTTTCGATAATTATAATCATTTAAGAATTGTAACAAGGAATATTCAAGTTGCTCAATACTGTAACACTGAAATCGTTTCAGCGTCGCCTGCTTTATCGTACGGTTCATTCGCTCTACTTGTCCATTGGTTTGTGGCGTATAAAACGCTGTTAGCTTATGTTTGATCCCGTTTTATCCAAGCAATCTTGCGTAAACGGATGACGTTTGTGTTTTGGACGGCGTCATTTAGACATTCCACGATATGTAAATTGTTGTCCATTATCTGTCAGTATACGATGAATCCGATATGGAAAGAAAGCGATGACTTGCTTGAGAAAGGTAAGGGAAGATTCATTCGTTTTTCGCTCAAACACGCTAGCATAGCACACTTTAGACGTGCGGTCGATAGCGACATACAAGTTCCACTTACGGCGTTCCAAATAAAACTCGGTGATATCAATATGAATAAAACCAATATCGTATAGCGCAAAAGGTTTGGATGTTTTTTTGGCTTGATAATCTTGGGGGACGCGAGAAAGATTGTAGTATCGTAAGCAACGGTGCAAGTTAGAGCGAAAGCGTTTGGGAATGATGGGTTTGAGAAGATCAAAGAGATCATCAAGAGGAAGCCATGTTTGGCGCCTGGCTTCACAGATAATGTGTTGTTCTTCAGGAGTGATGACAGAGTTAGCGCGCCCATTCCCCATAGGTTTATCATGAACATCCATCATGAACATCCTTGCGCGCTTTCCATTGACGAATGGTGTTGCGAGAAACGCCAAATTGAGCCATAAGGTGAGGTACTGAATCTTGTGATGCAATGATCTTAGCACGCGTTACTTGAGTGGTTGTTGCGCGCTTGTGCAATATTTGTGCCATAATGTCTCCAAAGATAAATAACGATATTGTATCGTACCCCTACTGTATGGTACTGTACGACTACGCACCATTAAAACGGCATGTTGATACTACGGCAAAACAATTATTTGCTTATTGAGAAATCAGATTAAACCATCATGGCTCGTAAAAAACAAAAACTGGAATTAACATGGATCGGGAAAGAACAAACGACTGCCCAGCGCCAAGTCAAGAAGCTCGAGAAAGAGCATGACAAAAAGATGGTGGAGTTTTTTGAAACACGTAAACAAGTGGATGAAAAATCAGACGAATTACTGAAAGCCATCGAAGCCAAGCTTAAGCTGTCACACATGGTCGAAGAAGTTTTTACCATCCGCTGGAATTTAATTTAGAATTAGAGCATGTCAAAAATAAGCCACCGTTTCAATTTAAATGCGGACATTCTTAAAGAGTGCCGTGAACAAATGGGATTAACACAAAAGGATGTGAAGGCAAAAGTTCCTTTAATTGCAGAAATTGAATCGGGGCGTAAACGGCCAACATACAAGCAACTTGATACACTATCCGAATTGTATGAAGTACCCCGTTGGGTATTTATTTCAGAAGAATTACCAAAAGAATACCAATACACAAAAAAACTGGCATTCAGAAAATTCAAAGAAAATTCAGTATTTAAAAACTCTAAAGTTCGCAAGTTAATGACTCGCGTAGAACAATACAGAGACTTGCTTATTGAATTGAGGCAGGATATGGATGACCCAGTTCAGAAATTTACCCTACCTGATTTATCAAACATAGAGAATACAGTGGAAACCGCCAATATTGCACGGCAATGGCTATCCATACAAAAACCACTTGACTTTACAAAAATTAGGGAGCATTTAGAGCGAAAAAATATTTTTGTTTTTTTGACAAGCAAATATAAGGGGTGGTCGCATACTGATAACGATTTTCGTGGATTGTCGCTTGTCCACGAAACCATGCCGATTATCATTATAAACGATTCTGACACTAAAAAAGCACAATCTTTTACACTGATGCATGAATTAGGGCATATCTTTAGAGGTGAAACGGCGATTGACGGAGAAAATAACGATGATTCTGCCGTTGAACAATGGTGTGACAAGTTTGCGGGTGAAGTCTTGATGCCATCTTCTTCTGATATCTGGCATTCATTTTCTGATAGTCAGCTATCCGATATAGAAAAATTGGCAAAAAAACTCAAGGTTAGCACTTATGCCTGTTTAGTTAGATTAAGGCAACTACATAAAATTGATAAACAAATCTACAATGATCGAAAAATAGAATTAACAAGACAATATGAAGAGAAAAGAAAAAGTTTGAAAGGAGGTCCTCCAAGAAATAGATACAAAGAGGTAAAAACGCAATTCGGCGCCCTGTTTATCAATACAGTGCTAAATACTTGGCATACCAAAGAAATAACCCTGCATAAGGTGGAAAAATTGCTCGATATTAAAAATCCACATCAATTTTTAGATGATAGCTTATGAATTCTGAAATCAAGTATTGTTTGGATGCCAATGTATTCATTACCGCCTGGAATGACTCATACCCGTCGGACTTGTTTCCTGAAACTTGGCAATTATTAATCCATAACAAAAACCGATTAATTTTTCCTAAAACAATTTTTGATGAAATAGACCCATATTCAGGAAGTGATAAAACTGGTCTTTCGGAAGAGAAGAAAAAAGAAAAATATCCACTGAGGTATTGGTTGGAAGTCAATCAATTTAATCCGCAAAAAGAGTCAGATGAAATTAATGAAATAGCGCTACAACTGGAAGCAAAATATAAAACGAAAAAATTTGGCAAGGGAGCTAACAAAAATGATATCCTGCTGATTGCCTTTGCCAAACAAGGTAGTCACACTATTGTTACTTTAGAAGCCAATCAACCGCAAGAACCCAATGAAGTAAGCAATTTCAAAATCCCTCTAATATGCCGTAAAGAGTCTATAAAATGCATCGATTTTGTTGCATTTCTCAGAGCGTTGACCAGCCTTAAAGAACCGCATCTATGAGCCGTAAAAAACAAAAACTAGAATTAACATGGATTGGGAAAGATAAACGTCCTCGGCTTGAGCCGCGTATCCTGCTGGAAGACCCAGAGAAATCCTATCATGCCCAAGAGCGCGTTAGTGAAAACGACCTCTTTGATAACAAGCTCATTTTTGGCGATAACTTACTCGCGCTGAAAGCGCTGGAAGCCGAGTATACCGGGCAGGTAAAATGTATCTATATTGACCCTCCATATAATACTGGTAATGCGTTCGAATATTACGAAGACGGTCTTGAGCATTCTATTTGGATGTCTCTAATAAGAGATAGACTTGAGATTTTGAAAAACTTGCTAGCTAAAGATGGCGTAATCTTTGTCCAAATTGATGATGTTGAGCAAGCTTATCTAAGAGTTTTAATGGATGAAATCTTTGGAAGAAGTAATTTCATCAATACGATTTCTATCAATATGAAGAATGTTGCTGGGGCTTCAGGTGGTGGCGAGGACAAAAAACTCAAAAAGAACATAGAATATATACATTTATACACCAAAAATTACCTAGAGTTTTCCTCATTTAAAGGGGTCTATGACTATATACCAATATCTGAATTGGTAGAAACATACCGAGAAGAAGGTAAGAGCTGGAAATATACAACGGTTTTGGTTTACGAAGGCGATAAAAACTATATTGGATCAACCGTAGACGGTGATGGAAATGAAATAAAAATCTATAGCCGCATAAATCCAATTATTAAGTCTATTAACCAAATAATTAAAGACGAAGGCATTTCAGAGAAAGACGCTTATGATAAGTACGCAGATAGAATATTTCAAACTGCGATGCCACAAAGTTCTATTAGGCCTCGGGTTATGGAGAAAGCTCAAGAACTGGGGAGCACTGAAGATTTACATTCTATTGAATATGTCCCCAAAACGGGCAAAAACAAAGGCCAACTATATGAACAGTTTTATAAAGGGGAAAAATTCAGACTTTTTGCGTGGTTGCGTGATGTAGCAGAGAAAAAAGACGGGAAGCTTTGCAAAAAAGAAGCACAAGGAACTTATTGGAATTTTGCAAGTGAGACCAAAAATTTAACAAAGGAAGGTGTTGTCTCTTTCCCCAATGGGAAAAAACCAGAAGCCGTAATTAACAGAATTATACATATGTCGACAGAGCCTGGAGATTTAATCCTCGACTCCTTCGCAGGCTCAGGAACTACAGGTTCGGTAGCGCATAAAATGGGACGACGCTGGATTATGATTGAGCTGGGCGAACACTGTGATACCCATATCATGCCACGCTTGCAGAAAGTTATTGATGGAATTGATCAAGGCGGCATTTCAGAAGATGTGAATTGGAAAGGTGGTGGTGGATTCCGCTATTACCGACTGGCTCCATCCATGCTGGAAAAAGATAAATGGGGCAACTGGGTCATCAGCAAGGATTACAATGCCGGAATGCTGACCGAAGCCATGTGCAAGCATATGGGCTTCACCTATGCACCCGATGAAAGCCACTATTGGATGCATGGTCACTCCACGGAGACCGACTTCATCTATGTCACAACCAGCTCTCTCACGCATGAGCAGCTGCGAGCAATTAGTGAGGAAGTTGGCCCCAACCGAACCCTTTTGATCTGCTGCAAAGCATTTAACGCCAATGCCGAAGCACTTGATAATTTAACCCTGAAAAAGATACCGCAGGCGGTTCTGACAAAATGTGAATGGGGCAAGGATGATTACAGCCTGAATATCGCTAACTTACCACAAACTAAAAAAGAATCTGAGCAACAAGACTTATTTGGAACCACAGATGAACACGGATGAACGCGGATTAAATTTGATTTCTGAAAAAACGATTGGTTGTGCCTTTACTGTATCTAATACCTTAGGTGCCGGATTTCTGGAAAAAGTGTGTCAGAATGCTTTGTTGATAGAGTTAAGCAATGCAGGGTTACAGGTTGGAAAAGAAAAACAGATTCAGGTGCTATATAAAGAGCAAATTGTTGGCGATTATTTTGCGGATACTGTTGTCAATGAAACCATCATTTTGGAAATTAAAGCTTTTCAAGCCTTGAATGAAATTCACCAAGCTCAACTACTCAATTATTTAAAGGTGACAAAACTGCCTCTAGGCTTACTCATCAATTTTGGTACACCTAAAGTACAAATCAAAAGAATGCTAAATGAATAATACAAAAATATCTGTGTCAATCTGTGTGCATCTGTGGTTAAAATTATGAACCGTACTGTAAAAAATATATCTGCTCGCCTCTCGCTCCGTCGCCCGCAGGATGAATCTCTTGATATTTTGGCGCGTGTGCTTGAAAGCATCAAACTTTCAAAAGACCCAGATCTTGAGCGTGATCTTGAGGTCATCAAAAGCATGTATTCTTCCGTTCAGGATTTTGAGCGTGATTTCCCGTCCATCTGTTTTGCACTGGCAACTGGGGTTGGCAAGACCCGCCTGATGGGTGCTTTTATCAGCTATTTGTATTTAACCAGTCGTAGTCACCATTTCTTTGTGTTGGCACCAAACCTCACCATCTATGAAAAGCTGAAGGAAGATTTCAGTCCACAAAGCCCTAAATACGTTTTTCGTGGCATTCAGGAATTTATCGCAAACCCACCTGTCATCATTACGGGTGAAGATTATGACAGTGGCAAAGGTGTCCGCTTCGATGAAAACAATTTCCGTGGTCAAGGCCGACTGTTTGAGGATAGCGATATGCTATTTATCAATATCTTCAACATCTCGAAGATTAATGCGACCGAGAATAAAAAAGGTGCGGCGAAATCAAGTACGCCGCGCATTAAGCGTCTGCAAGAGACCATTGGGGAGAGTTACTTTGAATATCTGTCCAATTTGCCTGACTTGGTCATGCTGATGGATGAAGCGCACCGTTATCGTGCAACAGCAGGTGCAAATGCCATTAATGAGCTAAAGCCTGTATTGGGTATAGAACTGACGGCTACGCCGAAAACAACAGGTACAACGCCTGCTGATTTCAAGAATACGATTTATGCATATTCATTATCCGAAGCCATGGAAGACGGGTATGTGAAAGACCCTGCGGTTGCTACCCGGAAAGATTTCAAGCCTGAGAATTACACGTCTGAGCAGCTCGAGCGCATCAAGCTGGAAGATGGTATCCATCACCATGAGCATGTGAAAGTTGAGCTTGATGTCTATGCCCGTCAGTATGACAAAAAGATCGTTAAGCCTTTCATGCTGGTGGTGGCACAAGATACGGAGCATGCCCGCCAGCTACGTGAGTTACTGGAATCCGATGCTTTCTTTGAGGGACATTATAGGGACAAAGTTGCCGAGGTTCACTCCAAGCAGTCTGGTGCGGAAGAAGATGAAAATATTCAGCGTCTGATTTCTGTTGAGGATCCGAACGAGCCAACTGAAATTGTTATTCACGTTAATAAGCTGAAAGAAGGCTGGGACGTAACGAACCTTTACACCATTGTGCCGTTACGTGCTTCGGCATCCGAAATCCTGACGGAGCAAACTATTGGTCGTGGCCTGCGTTTGCCATACGGGCGTAGAACCGGAGTTGAAGCGGTTGATCGCCTGACTGTCATTGCCCATGACAGATTCCAAGATATTGTAGATCGTGCGAATGATCCGAATTCGATTATCAAGAAGAAAATTGAAATCGGAAATGGTGGGGATGTACCATTTGAGAGGCCTCAAGCGATCGCCGTTCCATCTTTAGCCTCAATGGCTTTGGCTGGTTCTTCTGTGTCTGGAAATGATTATAATCATCAACCGGAAACAGCAACACAAACTATCATAAAAACTCCACAGCATCAACGAGTAGCTGAGGTGACGATGGAAGTAGCCAAACGATATGAGCGCCTTAAAAGCTCCAGCGAATTATCAACGCCTGAAATTCAAACGCAGATCATCAAAGAAGTTTCAGAAATCATCAAGCCAGATCAAGGAGCCTTGGAGCTCGAACCAGATAGCGCAAACGCTGTGGTTAAAGAGGTTGTTGAAACGGTTACAAAAAATCTTGCTGAATTAACAATCGATATACCCAACATTGTTTTAATTCCATCCCGTGATGTGACTTATGGTTTTCATGACTTTGACCTTGACGGACTAGAGAGGTTCAACTTTCAGCCTGTGAGCCAAGAAATTTTAATCCGGCAACTTCGTACCAGTAAAAGCAGCTTACTCTCTTGGGATGGCGGCTATGATAAAGAACAGAGCCTTGAGAACTATGTCATTCGTGGATTAATTGATCACGACCTCGTTGATTATGACGAGCATGCCGATTTGTTGTACAAACTAGCAGGACAGGCTGTTGCTCGTTTCAAGTCTTATTTGTCTGATGAAACTGATGTTGAAAATGTCCTGATTCATAATCAAGGTAAAATAACTGACTTTATTGTCGCACAGTTGATGCAGCACTACTGGGAAACGCCGACAGATTATCAAGTAAGCGTTAGCCGTGGTTTCACAATACTGAAGCCATTTAATTGCACCATTCAAGAAGGCGCTGCCCCCCGTGATTTTAGATCTATTCCTGAAGTTAAAAATGAAGTGAAAAAGATTGTTTTCGGCGGGTTTGAAAAATGTTGCTATCCGCTGCAAAAATTTGACTCGGTAGATGGTGAACTGCGGTTTGCTCAGATTCTAGAAGATGATGCAGATGTGATCCGTTGGATGAAGCCAGCCCCAGTATTCTTCCAAATAGAATATAAAAATGGCGTTTCTTATGAGCCGGATTTCGTAGTTGAAACTGCTGATGCAAAATATCTATGTGAACCAAAGATGGCTTCAGAGATGAAGAGCGACACGGTTCTGGCTAAACAAAAAGCGACTGTGCGTTGGTGTCAGTTCGCCACTCAGCATGCCCAAGAGAATGGCGGAAAACCATGGCACTATGCTCTCATTCCACACAATGCCATCACTTCGAATAGAAGTTTTGATGGATTGATGAGTGAATACATGGTTCAGGCAGAGCTGGTCTGATACAAACCCGCCTCTGTAGCCCGTCGCCGAACTAATCCCTTGAGCTTACGGCCACCCGCCCAGCCCCACAGCGCATGAACTGCTCTGGTACTTCACTGTGTTCCTCGCGGTTGATTTTACGGCGTAGTGTTGAGCGCTGGAGGCTCCACCACCAAGGTTGTAGGTAAAGAACACCAGCGCATCGAACTGACCGTTTGTCAGCGGCACATTGATGAGGCGTAGGACGGCGCATTCAGCGATAACAGCATCCTGTCGCAAGAGTTCCTCGGCCTGTGCTTCGTCAACACCTGCCCGATAAAGTACGACTTATACGACATATTTTGCGTCGTGCTTTTCTATCTTAAAACAGGAGCCCAATGGACCAATGGAGGGCGTTGCCTTCCGGTTTTCCGCCCTGGAAATCGGTAAACTATTACTTTGGAGTTTGGTGGAAATACCGGAGGGTGATCGGAAAGCCCGTTTCAAGGGATACTGAAAAAAAAGCGGCTTCGTTGCGTGAAAAATCGGGACGAAAAGTCGATACGTTATTTTTGAACAAGCCTTCAAATATGTATGCTTGACTTTATTTCGTTAATCCTAAAAAGATTTTAGGCAGGCTATAAGGGGCGAATCGCTGATGTTCTAAGGACAAGAGGGTTTGAGCGTTCAAAAACATTGTAAGAAAAGATCAAAAATGATGTGATGCTTTATAATCATGAAATACTGCAAAAAGCGCTGGGACACGAACCACCGATTCATGCGATAAAAAATGGTATGACAGATGCCCAAATGGTTTCGAAAGCTTGAAGCATCCGTTGATGATCTTACTGGACAAGGCAGTTAGGGGTGTGATAACTAATACTATGTTGTGTTTTTGTCTCCTATTAAACTATAGGATCATAACAAATTTTATGAATATGTTTGAAAGCATCTAATTTAATGAGACAATTCTAATATTACTTTATAGAATTAAAGTTTTCAATGATGCTTTGTTGACAATAGTGTGTAAAAATATAATAGTGTGTAAAAATATATATGTACAAAGGTATTAATATGTTGAAAAAAGAAATGAAATATAGAATTATTTTTTGGCTATCGTTGATCGTATTGAGTCCTTCAGCTTTTGGGGTTGCTTTAGGACCGGCAATTGTAAAATCTAAAATGGGTCAGCCGTTTGAAGCTGAAATTTCGATTATTGCAGCCAAAGATGAAGTGCGCAATGTGGTTGTACGACTTGCGCCAGGTAATCAATATACGAAACTTGGAATAGACTACAAATATTTCTTGCGTCATATTCTAGGTAAAACCGTCTACAACAACAAAACTAAAACAGCATATTTTCGCTTGTTTTCGCGTACCCCCATGTTTGAACCACAGATTCAAGTGCTTCTTGAGGCAGTATGGCCCAATGGTCGTTCATATCGCAGTTACGTCTTTTTGGTGGAGCCCTCTGAAGATCTTGATAACTTAGTCCATGCAGTTAATCGCCCACAATCATCTAGGCAAACATTACCGGGTGAGGTAAAAATCATTCGTGAAGATGAGTTTATTCCACTTCAAATTATTCCTCAAGAAAAGTTTCTGTCTCCTGTTTCAAAAACGCCGAGCAAAGTCCATCATGATTCCCAATATCAAGTTAAACGAGGCGATACTTTAAGCAAGATTGCAAGACGCTTTTATCGTGGCACTGCCAGCCTAGAGCAGGTGATGATATCTATCCAACAGGCAAATCCAGGAAAGTTTATCCGCAATAATATCAATTTAATTCCAGCTGGGGTATCACTCAATATTCCCGCCGCGCAAGAAATTGAACGTTATCCACGTGCTCAAGCCTCTATAAAAGTTCGTCAACAAAATCAGGCCTGGCGTAACTATGTTCGCCGAAATCAAAAAATACATAAAAAAACCTCTGTTGCTTATTCCAAACAGGAAAGCAAAATCGATAAAGTTTTGCTGTCTACGGGAAGTTCAGAAGAACTCATTTCGAAGCGTAAGGAGCTTGAAGACATTAACGCTCGCCTTGAGAAATTAAAAAAAATCGTGAGTCAACAACGACAGTTAATACAAGATATTAAAGCACAAAAAAATCCATAACTCTTTAGAGTAATTCAAACATTTTTAGTATATTGGGATAATGACGCTTATGGAGCAATTTAAACAAGGTATGATTCTATTGAGAGGAAGCCTATTGGGTTTCATATGCTTCTTTTTGCTTTCCAACGCTTATGCTCAAATAGCTTTTGGTACTGCTCACATCCACTCTTCGATTGGGCAACCCCTTAATGCGACCATTAATGTGGAGATTTCTCCTCAGGATTTTGAAACGCTACGTGGTCGAACTTACCGTAAACAAGCAAATGCTGCTAAAGACAGTACAATTACAACACGTATTTCAAAAGGGCCTCGTGGCGCAGTCGTGCGCTTGGGCTCCTTATCTCCAATTAATGATCCGTTTATCAATGTTGTTGTAGAACTCATTACAGATTCAGGTTCTTCAATTTTGGCTCCTTTTACGTTTTTTATTGATCCGCCGAATAAACAAACGATTACTCAAAATAATAATGATCAACTCAACCATCAATATACGGAATCATTATCCCGATCACCTAACATTTCCCCTTTTAAGCCAGTCTCTGTGTCAATTACATCAAATACTTCTACTAAAAAAGTGCGCAAAAAGAGAAAACCAGTTGTAAAGAGAAAAGTCAGACATAAAACCACAAAAAAAACAATAAACAAGAAAAAACCTATTGATCCAAAAAGAGAGATTGCAGCAATTGACCAAAAGATTACAGCGGCTAGAAAAAAACTGGAGTTGCTTGAAGCGCTTGTTCTTACAACCCAACAAGAATTATTGGCAACTGACGTAGAAAAACTTCTTGGAGCATCGCAAAAAAATACAGAAGCAAGACAAACGGACCAAAAAATATCCGCTGAAAAGGCAGCAGCCGAGAGACTGGCTGCAGAAGGGGCAGCAGTCGAGAGACTGGCCGCAGAAAAGGCAGCAGCCGAGAAACTAGCTGCAGAAAAGGCAGCAGCCGAGAGACTGGCTGCAGAAAAGGCAGCAGCCGAGAGACTGGCCGCAGAAAGGGCAGCAGCCGAGAGACTGGCCGCAGAAAAGGCAGCAGCCGAGAAACTAGCTGCAGAAAAGGCAGCAGCCGAGAGACTGGCTGCAGAAAAGGCAGCAGCCGAGAGACTGGCCGCAGAAAGGGCAGCAGCCGAGAGACTGGCCGCAGAAAGGGCAGCAGCCGAGAGACTGGCCGCAGAAAAGGCAGCAGCCGAGAAATTGGCCGCAGAAAGAGCAGCAGCCGAGAGACTGGCCGCAGAAAAGGCAGCAGCCGAGAAATTGGCCGCAGAAAGAACAGCAGCTGAGAGACTGGCCGCAGAAAGGGCAGCAGAAAAACAGATGCTGCAAAAGAAACAATCTTCTCAAGCACCGGTTACTTCTCAACCGCAAGAAGAAGAGGGCTTGTTTGGTATTGCTTGGCTACCTAACCCTTCAAACTGGATTGATATGAGTAGTCTGGATGGACTATTCACCTTTGATTCTTTTGACAGCTTTTTTGCATTTTTTACCCCTGAAATATTATGGGCTATTGGAGGGTTACTGATATTTCTTGCGATTGTTTTTCTCTTTTTGAGTTGGCGAAAACGCCGTATAGTTTCAAAAAAGAAGAACTATGACTATGACTATGACATTAAGAATCTTGATGGATTTAATCCACTTTCTCAAGAAAATGAATCCATGTTTTCTTCTGCAAAACAAGAGGCAGACACTGAAACATCAGTGCCCAAACCAGCTGAAGAAAAGAAAAAAAGGAAAAAGTCGTTTCTTAATAAATTAAAAAAAGAAAGCGATGAAGAAAAAAAAGAAAGCGAAGTTATTCCCACGGTTGATTTTAGTGAATTAGAAGGGGAAGAGAAAAAACAAAAAGCATCTGCTTCAACAAAGATTGAAAGCAATGATAAAGAGGATTTCTTAAAAGATCTTGAGAAATTAAATCCACCACCGCCGCTTTCATCCCCTGCATTTGTGGCTGCGGCTGTTCCAGCGATGGCCACTCCAGTCGCTCCTGCTGAGCTTCCAGACGTTATAGAAAATGATAACCATACGCGAACAATCTTAACACCATCTCCTACGGATCAAACAAGCGAAGTGAGCTTTTCTGATGAAATTACCCGTATTGATCAAACAAGCGAAGACCACCAAGATCCAGTCTCTACGGCAATGTTGGAAATGTTTAGTGAGGAAGAAACACCCACATTAGCAGCAGTGCAACCCATACCTGAAAAAGAAAGTTATGAAACCCCTGCTTCTGAAGCACCCATTTCTGAAAACGATTTGCCCGAAGAAGCGTCTATGGATGAGCTTGATTTTAGTGCTGAAAAAACCATGGTCATGCCATCACTCAAAGACGTTGTCTATGCAACAGACGAAGAGCTTAATGCTCCCTCTGACACATTTGATTTCAAACTTGATGTTGGTAATCGTTCTTCTCATTCAGAGCAAAATACTGCAGTTCCAAATATTATTGAAGATGATATGACCAACGTACCGCCGGATTCAAGCCAAAACAATCCAGTAGAAACCTCTTCTGGACAATCGTTTGATGTTCCAGATTTTTCTTTACCCAGTTTAGATGATACTTCGTCTCCACCGTCCGTACCGGACGTTTCGCAAACACCTGATGCTACTCCACACGAACCTCAAGCAACAAAAAGTGATCCAGAGGATGATACAAAAGCCTCAGACAAAAAAACTGAAAGCACTACAGGGAAACCGCCTGTCATGATTGATTTAGCGGCATTGGATCTGTCCTCATTAAAGTTAGATTAATAATCTTATCCCAATAGCGAATAGCGCTCTTTGCTACTTTGCAACAAAAGTTTCATTTTGTTTTTGAAAAAGTGTTCAAAATTTTTTGGGCATTGTCCACTGTACAGTCTCTTATCCATTTTATCGCGAGTAAAAAACTTGACTTTTTCTTTTACGCAGGCGGCCAGCTTTTTAGTACTCATCATGGTACTGCGGATGTTTGGTCTGTTTATGCTTATTCCCGTTTTGTCATTACATGCCAATAAGCTTGTAGATTGGTCGTTGTTGGAGGAAATAGACAACATCAATATATGGTTTGGTCTAGCCATGGGTGGGTATGGATTAATGCAACTGCTTTTACAAATTCCGTTTGGTTGGCTTTCTGATCGTTTAGGGCGTAAACCTATTATTATTGTAGGTCTATTGCTTTTTATTGTTGGATCAGTGGTATGTGAGTTTTCACGTGATGTTGTGTGGTTAGCATTGGGGCGTATTATTCAGGGAGCAGGGGCCGTGTCGGCAGCATCAACAGCATTGTTGGCTGATTTGACAACACCTGAAAACCGTCTTCGTTGGATGGCAATGATGGGAGGAGGAATTAGTCTTGCATTTCTTATAGGCTTTATCTTTGGCCCTCGACTTTATGGCATCTATCAATTTCAAGGTTTTTTTTTACTGCCTGCCTATTTAACGGTCATTTCAATTGCGCTGTTGGCGTTTTTTCCACGTACCGGTGTTAATAAGTCTGCTGAGGTCATATCTGCAGACAGTCATAAAATCACGCGAAAAATGGATTTTTCAAAGTCTTTAAAGGTGTTTTTAGAACCACAATTAATGCGATTAAATCTAGGCGTATTTTTCTTGCATGCTACCATGATTGGTATTTTCGTTGCTGTCCCCACTGTATTGTTACAACAACATCATCTTGAGCCAATGCAACAATGGCGATTTTATGGATGGATTGTACCCTTATCAATGTTAGCGGCAGTTCTTTTTATTTGGCCAACCCAACGTGCCATACGTCTGCAGACAACACAACTTGTAGGTATGTCATGGGTATTGCCGATGATGGTATTGGGTTTACTCATCAGCTTAATGGTGTTATCGTTTTGGTATCAGCATTATGGTATGATGTTAATCGGCATGTTTGGCTTTTTTTTTGCGTTTAATGTGCTTGAGGCCCTACAACCTTCTCTTGTGAGTTTAATCGCTCCACAACACCTGAAAGGAACTGCTATGGGTGCTTATCATGCGTTTCAGTCGTTTGGTCTATTTGTCGGTGGGATTCTTTCAGTATGGTTGTATCGACAACACCATGCTTTTTCGGTGTTTCAGTTTAATGCCGCCATAGTCGCTTTTTGGTTAGGGCTCACCATGTACTCCTACTTTGAATTGGGGGAAAAAGTGTCACAATTTTCTTCACACAGAAATGATGACAGTCTTTCGGAGTGATACAATAAAAGCTTAGTGCCAATCACTTTATTTTAATTTTCATTTTAATTTTTTGAAGTCTTCACTCGATCTTATTTTTGACAGTCTTTCGATTTTTCCATTATAAACAAAAAGATGTACTATATATGTTTTCCACTGCTATAACGAAAAAGACGCTTGCGTTTATGACATTATGCAAGTGGCGAGTCAATAGTATGATTGTCTTTACGGCATTGATTGGTATGGTATTGGCCAGCCCCCATGATCGTATGTGGCAAAGTTGGCGTTTGGAGTTAATTGCATGGGCAATCCTCGGCATTGCGTTTGTGGCAGCATCAGCAGCAGCCATTAATCATGTTATTGAACGTACGGTCGATGCGTTGATGCCGCGAACCGATTGGCGCCCCTTGCCAAAAGGTTTGCTCTCACGCTCGGAAGCACTGGTGTTTTCGAGCGTTTTGGCCATTCTGGGTTTGAGCATTCTTTACAAACAGGTTAATCCATTTACCATGTGGCTAACCTTTGCAACATTTATTGGTTACGCACTCATTTATACTGCAATTTTGAAACCAGCTACGCCACAAAATATTGTTATTGGTGGAGTTGCTGGGTCAATGCCGCCTGTATTGGGTTGGGCTGCGATGACAGAGGAATTTTCAGAGCCAGCTTTCGCGTTATTTTTGATTATTTTTTTGTGGACGCCTCCCCATTTTTGGGCATTGGCTTGTTATCGTCGTGAAGATTATCGAAAAAGTGGATTACCAATGATGCCTATTACCCATGGCATTGCGTTTACTTGTCTACAAAGTTTATTGTATACGTTGTTGTTGTCTGCAGCAACGCTGTTACCCTATTTGCTGAAATTTTCAGGCTTTCTCTATTTGATTGTGGCACTTTTACTGAATGTTGTATTTATTACCTATAGTTTTCGTTTATGGCGAAACTATACTAATACTTTAGCAAGACATACATTTAAGTTCTCTATTGTTTATCTGTTTGTACTTTTTGCTGCGCTATTGCTTGATCATTTTATGAGGTTTTAAATGATGTTTAGATTATCTTTTGCTGAAAAAAGTTATTTCTATCTGTTAGTGGCTTCTTTGTTGATGACTATCATAATCATCCCGTTGGGAGCATATGTTCGTTTGTCTGATGCCGGACTGGGCTGTCCAGATTGGCCTAGATGCTATGGGCATTGGGTGGTTCCTGAAAGCCATGCAGAAATCGATCAAGCCAATCGTTTGTATCCGGATCAGCCTTTAGAGTCTGATAAAGCATGGAAAGAAATGATTCATCGTTATATTGCAGCACTGCTGTCTGTTTCGATCCTGGGCATGACCATAGCTGCCTTTCGCGGACAGCGAACCCAACGGGTTCATCCACTTTCTTCGATTGTCACGAAATTACATTTACAACTGTATCCTAGGTTATCATTTCTGTTGCTCCTCCTGGTCATTTTTCAAGCATTGTTGGGTATGTGGACAGTTACGACTTTGCTGCGCCCATTGGTGGTTGTGGCACATCTTCTGCTTGGAATGCTGTTGTTGGCTATACTGTCATGGATGTTTGCGGGTCGTCGCTATATCAGGGTAGCGGATGACCAAAGAACAATTGTACGGGCTTATCCATGGTTAGGGATGTTGACCATGCTCACGGCGGTTTTACTGATCACGCAGATTCTCCTTGGTGGTTGGGTGAGCAGTAATTATGCAGCGCTTGTTTGTACTGATTTTCCAACATGCCAAGGTTCTTGGTGGCCAAAGATGGATTTTGCATCCGGCTTTATGTTTTTTCGTGAGCTGGGGATGACAGCGGATGGGACGCCCCTTTCAGCAGAAGCCTTAACTGCGATTCATTGGGTACATCGTCTTAATGCATATTTGTTAACATTGATGAGTATCTTGATGTTTGTTAAACTATTCCCCATCAATGAGCTACGCATGCTTGCAAAAAGCTTTATTTTTTTGCTCTTATTACAATTGGTAATAGGTATCGGTAATATTCTATTCTCATTGCCTTTGTTTTTAGCAGTATCACATAATGCTGTTGCAGCATTGTTGCTGATGCATATGGTGATGATTGCTTACCGCTTGTTAAAACCAGCAGAAGATGATTACTCCAACACAATGAGGAGTCTTTAAAATGACAGGTAAAAGAAAAAACTGGAAAGCCGTTTTTATCGTAAGTGTTTTTCATATTTTTTTGGGGAGTGTAGGTTACACGCAAACGATCACGTATACGCCTCATCAGGACTTGTTCTCGTCAGATGTTAACATAAAATTTTTATTGGAGGAGGTCTCGCCTCTACGCTCTTTTGTTGTCCAACCATTCGCTCATACTACTCCTCATCGTGCGATTCAATTGGCACAAAGCTCAAATATTCCGTGGTGGTCTACTTCTATCGTCCAGCGTAAGTTTCCCTCTAAATCACAAGTAGGAACGCTTACCCAAATATATTTTCCGGCTGTAGGACATATAGAAAATCGTTGGGTTAAAATCGGAACCCGTCGTTATATACTTGCCCCCAATATTCAGCTTCGGGATCAACGTAATTTTATATTTATTCCCAATGCCGTGCAGCTTCCGGTTTCTGTTGCGTTTCTTGCTTCAAATAATATAGTGTACAAAATATGGATATTACGCCAAGAAGAACGCAAGCATTTTAAGCAATATTTACAGCGTTAAACCACTTATCACGTAGCACTCAGCATTTCTGTGTGTTCGCGTTGCTGTATCGGATATTAATCTACCCCTAATGATTAACGCGCTAAAACGCTCCAGTATTCAAAAAAGATCATCTTAAACAAAACAATGGAAAACGAGATAAAACGCTATATTGTCAGCATCATACTTCTTAATTTATTGTTTCTACCAATAAACGAGCTCTTGGCGCAATCTTTTTCAAAAAAAATATTGCTATCACCTCAAGTGGTTACAGCAACACGCATTGCAACTTCTGCGGATCAATTACTCTCTGATGTGACACTCATTGATCGGCAACAAATCGAAAAAGCGGCAGGAAACAGCATCATTGAACTTTTGGCGCGTCAGCCGGGTGTGGAGGTCGTTCGTAATGGACCACGTGGAGGCGTTTCTTCTGTATTTTTACGCGGCACCCATTCTGATCAAACGTTGGTATTGATTGATGGTATTCGTACGGGATCTGCCACATTGGGTGCACCTGATTGGTCTTATTTTCCCCTTCACGAGATTGATCGCATTGAAATTCTACGCGGTCCTGCTTCGTCACTTTATGGATCTGATGCTCTCGGTGGTGTCGTACAAATATTTACCAAGCACACCGATAAAAACCAAGGTTTTGCTGAAATTGAAATGGGGAGCTATCGCGAACGTGCCTTTAAAGCAGGTTTTTTTGCCTCAAGTGCTGACGCTCCCTATCAACCCGGATGGCGCTATAGTCTACAGGCGAGCATTCGAAAGAGTGATGAATATTCGGCCGTTGCCAATCATGTTAAAAATAATAACCCTGACCGCGATGGTTATGAAAAAAAACATCTCGCTTTTCGTTTTAACTACCAGCTGTCGCCTGATGATCAACTGGGCGTGTCTGTCGTTGACACGCATGGTTGGAATCGCTATGACGCGACGCCAACCATGACATCCCCTTGGAATAATGACTGGCAAAAAGACTTGATGCAAAAAGCGCATAAAACAACCCTTTCATTCTTTTCCATTAATCAACTGTTATCTGATTGGACGTCTACATTGCGTCTTGGTCAAAGCATTGATCGTACAAGCGAATGGCAGGATACCCATCAGACCAGCGCTATTGATACTCGTCAAACACAATTACAGTGGCAAAACGAGTGGCAACTTTCTTCTGGAACACTTCTTGGTGCACTAGAATCATTAACACAGCGGGTTGGAGGAACAACCCATTATGTTAAGAAAAATCGTCGCGTTCGTTCTCTTCAATTGGGTTATACCTATGATCCCGAAACGACGCCCCATCGTTGGCAAATCAATGTACGCCATGACCGTAACGATCAGTTTGGTCAATCAAATACAGGACTGCTTGCTTATGGTTTACAGTTTTCCCCTGATTTTTCGGCGCACGTATCCATTGCAAGTGGCTTTAAAGCCCCATCATTTAATGATCTTTATTATCCTGGTAGTGGTAATCCTGACTTATTGCCAGAAAAGGCACTTAATCAAGAAGTAGGTGTTTCTTGGGCGTATCATCTCAAACCCGATCCATCAACTGCTTGGCCAATTCGTATGTCGCTTAATTATTTTCATAATAGCCTTCGCAACCTGATTGAATGGGCTCCCCAAAGCAACGGAATATGGCAACCCAGCAATATTGCAAAAGCGCGTATCCATGGACTTACGCTGGAAGGGCGCTTACAAGCAGAACGCACTGTCCTTGAATTTAATCTAACTTTACAAGATCCTCGCAATCAAATGACCGATACATTGCTTCGTTATCGTACCAAACACTTCGGAGCCATTATCTTACAACGCCGTCACGGCCTTTGGCAATGGCAAGCAGAGTGGCAGGCTTATGGGAGTCGCTTTGATGATCGCGATAATACCGATTCTATTGGAGGTTATAGCGTGGTTAATCTTGCCAGTTCGTATCGCTTTAATAAACGTTGGCAATTGAATGCTCGCATTGATAATATCTTTAATGTGTCTTATACCCAGATTCGAAACTACCAAAACAATGGTCAGCGCTTTGTACTTGGTATACGTACAAATTGGTAACATGCACAGCCAATATCCTTCGAACGCAAACAAAAAATAGATACTTTATCTTGCTTTCTGGTGTATAATGACCTGCCTTTTGGGGGTATAGCTCAGCTGGGAGAGCACTTGCATGGCATGCAAGGGGTCAGCGGTTCGATCCCGCTTACCTCCACCAGCAGATCTTTACAGTGTTTATTGTTAGAGAGGTCCCGTAAGCAGATTTTGTTATTTGTACTGTTTGTCCCCATCGTCTAGCAGGCCTAGGACATCGCCCTTTCACGGCGGCAACAGGGGTTCGAATCCCCTTGGGGACGCCACATATACTTATTATGGAACTTTCCAATAGGTTGGGCAGTATCTATGAAAACACGCCAATGGGTGTTTTTGACATAAAAATGTTTTTTGAAACTCAAAGGAAATGATAAAATAGATGAAATACAAGATCGCTTAGATAAGCCCACTAGAGATTTTCTATGTTTTATATTTTGTAGTATCGCAATTCATTGTTTTAGCTTTTCTCTCTGTTTTATTAAGGAATTAGTAATGGTGGTTATTCGTTTGTCTCGCACTGGTGCTAAAAAGCGCCCATTTTTTAATGTCGTTGTTATTGACTCGCGCTCACGTCGCGATGGAAAGTTTATTGAATATCTTGGATTCTATAATCCAAAAGCAGGACAAAACGATGAACATTTACGCATTGATCTGCCGCGAATCGTGTTTTGGACAGAGCGGGGAGCTCAAATTTCTGGAACAGTAAAGCGTCTCGTTCGCCAGTTCAAGAAAATTCCCTCAAAACCAGTAACACAAGCTGTAGAGCTCGAAAACACAGAAGAGATACCCCAAGAAAGCGCTGTCAACCCCTAGAGATATTCTTAAAGACTTTTTTGTGCTTTTTTAGACCCGAGTCTCCCGAAGATGATCCATGTGCTTATGGCATAGTGTCAAATGGAACGGTCTGCATACGTTCTATTGGCAAAGGCGCTTTCTCCGTACTCCATTAAAGGCGTTCTCCATTTAAAGCTATATTGCAACATTGATACGGCTTATGCCTTTGAACACTGGCTTTGGCTTGCACAAAAAAGTACGGGATCAAATATTAATGACCAACATGGCCGTTGGCTAGAATGTCGTAAAATCTATCCGCCCAAATCTTTTTCGGTTTCTCCCCACGTAAAAATTTCTTTTTATCATATTGATAGTCTGGATCAAGCCAAGACATTGACGAATGGGTACTTGTATGGACGTACCGCCAATTTGCCGCTGCTTGCTAAGAATGAATTTTATTGGAAAGATGTATTAGGATGTCAAGTCGTTAATCGACAAGGAATTTTGTTGGGAGATGTGGTTAATATCGGAGAAATAGCGCCTCCTCATGCGGGGATTAGGATTAAATCAAGCGCATGCCAACAATACTTGTGCATTCGTAAACCCCCATTGTCTGATTCTGGTCATTCTAAGCAAGAATTGATGATTCCCATGATTCAGCAATATATTGACAATGTCGATATTCAAAAAAATCTTATCACGGTCGATTGGGAAACGGATTGGTAATAATGATAATCCCTTTTTAAGCCAACAGCTTTTTATACTCCACAAACCCATGGACAAGTAGAGCAAATGAATCGTACGATAAAGCATGCGATGATGAAACGATTTCCATATCACAGTATTGAGCAACCTCAGTATTCTCTGTTACAATTTTAAATGATGATGACTGTCGAAAATCATTAAGGGCTTTAAAACAAAATACCCTTTTATCCATGTACCATGAATCGTTGGAAAAAGAATCCAAAACGCTTTCATAAGAACCCATACCACCGCGGTATGGCATTAAAAACCATTAACAAATATTACCGATCCAATGAGCAATACCATTAAAGAACTAAAAAAGGTTAAAGAGTTAGTAACCAGATTTGCCCACCATATAGAAGAATACAAAAAAGGCAGTTACAACGAAACCCAAGTACGACGAGATTACATAGACCCATTTTTTCAAGCACTAGGATGGGACATAGACAACAAACAAGACTATCTCGAAAGTTACCGCGAAGTTATCCATGAAGAAAGAGTAAAAATAGGCAAAAACACCAAAGCCCCAGACTACTCATTTCGCATAGGCGGAACACGCAAATTTTTTGTAGAGGCAAAAAAACCAGCGGTCAGTCTCAAAGGCGGAATAGACCCTAGCTTACAAATCCGCAGATATGGTTGGAATGCGAAATTATCGCTTTGCATACTCACTGACTTTGAAGAATTTGCAGTTTATGACACTCGCATAAAACCAACTGCAAAAGACAAACCGGCAACCGCCCGCATATTTTATTGCACCTATCAGGACTATGAAAAACGCTGGCAAGAAATTCAAGCAATTTTTTCTAAAGACGCCATCTTAGAAGGCTCATTTGACAAATATGCCCAAGAGGGCAAACGCAAAGGATCGGACACAGTAGATGACGAATTTTTAAAAGATGTAGAAAAATGGCGTGAAATACTAGCCAAAAACCTACTAAAAAATAACGACCTTGACCAACGGGAATTAAACTTTGCAACTCAAAAAATCATAGACCGCATCATCTTTTTACGCATCTGTGAAGACCGTCACATAGAAGCAGAAGATAATCTCAAAAAACTAACTAATAAAAGTAACATTTATAAAGAACTACTACAAAACTTTCAACAAGCGGACGACAAATATAACTCTGGCTTATTTCACTTTAAAAAAGAGAAAGGCAGAGAAGGCAACATTGACGAACTCACCCCCAACCTAACCATAGACAACAAAACCCTAAAAGAAATCATCTTATCTTTATACTATCCTTGTCCCTATGAATTTTCAGTCATGCCTGCTGACATTTTAGGTAGTGTCTATGAAAGATTTTTAGGCAAAGTGATCACCCTCTCAACAAGTGGCAAAACCCTAAAAGTAGAGCAAAAGCCAGAAGTCAGAAAAGCCGGCGGCGTTTACTACACCCCAAGCTACATAGTAGATTACATAGTAAAAAACACCTTGGACGAACTACTCAAAAACAAAACCCCCAAAACTGCCGAACAACTAAAAATCCTAGATCCCGCCTGTGGCTCTGGGAGCTTTTTAATAGTAGCCTACCAATATTTACTAAACTGGTACTTAGAGCAATACAGCAACAGCCCCAAAAAATATGAAAAAAGCGGACAAATTTATAAAATTAGTGACAATATATATCGCCTCAGTACCCAAGAAAAAAAGCGAATCTTACTTAACAACATTTATGGCGTAGATATTGACTTACAAGCCGTAGAAGTCACGAAACTGTCATTACTCTTAAAGGTATTAGAAGGCGAAAGCAAAGATCAACTGGAACGCCAATTAAAAATGTTCTCTGAGAGAGCCCTACCCGACCTCCAAAACAATATAAAATGTGGTAACTCTCTCATTAACAGTGATTTTTATGCCCAAGGGGAACTAGACTTAAACGAAGAAGACCACTACCGCATTAATGTTTTTGACTGGGACGATAAGCAAAATGGCTTTGGCGACATCATGGCACAGGGTGGCTTTGATGCAGTAATTGGTAACCCGCCTTATATTCAAATTCAAAAAATGCAAGAATTTCAAGCAGGATTTGAAGCAATGCAATTTAGCACCTATGCTAAAACTGGCGATATTTACGGACTATTTTATGAACAGGGCATAAAACTATTAAAAACAAAAGGGTTATTAGGCTATATCACTTCTAACAAATGGATGCGTACCGCTTACGGTGAAAAATTAAGAGCACTTTTCAGCCAAAAAAATCCAATCCAACTTATAGACTTAGGGGCAGATATATTCAAAGAAGCAACAGTTGACACCAACATTTTAATAATCCAAAATGCTGATAACAAGCAAAAACTACAGGCAAAAAATGCCGACAACCAACAACAATTAGAAAATGCAAAAAACTTTATACAGCTAAAAAATATGAGCCAAGAGGCTTGGACAATTACAAGCGAAATTGAACAAAAAATTCAAGCCAAAATCCAAAAGTACGGCACACCTCTTAAAGACTGGGACATACAAATAAACTATGGCATAAAAACAGGCTATAACCAAGCTTTTATTATTGACCAAGTGAAAAGAAACGAACTCATAAAAGCTGACCCAAAAAGTAGAGAAATCATAAAACCTATGTTAAGGGGAAGAGACATCAAAAGATATAAAGCGGAATTTGCCGACCTTTATTTAATAGCTACCCATAACGGTTACAAAGGCACAACAAAAATTGATATAAACAATTATCCAGCAGTTAAGGAACATCTAAACAAATATAAAACACAAATAACTAAAAGATACGATAAAGGTGATACACCATATAATTTAAGGAATTGTGCTTATTGGCAAGAGTTTGCAAAAGAAAAGATTATATACTCCGAAATTGTACGAAGCCCACAGTTTTGTTTAGATAACAATAGTTCTTATATTGAGGCAACCGCTTTTATATTGACTGGATCAAGCGTTAAGTTTTTATGTGGTTTACTTAATTCAAAGTTTATTACTTTCACATTTAAAAAATTTTATGCAGGTGGCGGATTAGGCGAAACTGGATATAGATATAAAAAAGTCTTTTTAGAAAAATTACCAATACCGCAAATCTCTAAGAAAGAACAACAGCCATTTATTAAATTAGTAGATAAAATGCTAGAATTAAATAAAAAAGTGAGTGCAGCGAGCGACCCACACAGCAAGGAAATCATTGAACGACAAATCGCCGCCACCGATAAACAAATAGACACCCTAGTCTATCAACTCTACCACCTCACCCAAGCCGAAATAAAAATAATAGAGGAAATCACATAATTTATAATTCGTTTTAAAATTTTAAATTGATTCTATATTCCAATAAATGAAAGAAAAAATAGTCATTAACTTAAATAGGATGCAATACTTATTACATTTATTTGGAATGAGTGAGCAAGATATTATTAATAGAGTTAATGCGTCTAGAAAAAATAAATTGAAAACAACTGATTTGTTTTCTGAAGAGATTGATCGACCTATTTTAAAAAAAATAGATGAAATTTTTAAGCAAGGTTTGTCTTTTTATACTGACCCATCAAACATAGAAATATCAGAAGATAGTAGTATATTTTTTAGAAAAAAAAGCTTTAACACCCCATTAAATTTGGGAGACAGACTAATTGTAAATCAAACTGAAAAAAATATCAGATACCTTTCAGCGATCAGTAAACTATCTAATCAGGAGTTCGCCAAAAGAACTCTACCAAGGTTTACTATTAAAGACAATCCTGAAAAAGTAGCATATCAAATCAGAGAACAACTTTATCCAAAAAAAGATCATAGCGATGATAAGGCTTTTTTAACACAGTTGATTGATAATTTTGCAAGTGCCAATATTCTTGTTTTAGAGTTTATTGAAACTTGGAATAAAAAAGAAAAAACTTCCTTAGATGGATTTTTCATATCTCCAAATGTTATCTCTATCAAAAGACAACAAGGCAGTTTTAAAAGAGAAATTTTTACTCTTGCACACGAATTAGGACACTATCTTATCAATATTGAAGAAATAGACCAAAACAATATTGATAAATACTCAAATGAACAAGGCCTAGACAAAACTGAAAAATGGTGCGATAAATTTGCTTTTGCGTTTTTAACAGGACAAAATTTAAAAAATGAGTTACTGCAATTTAATCATTTAGTTAAATTTGACAACGATAAAATTAAAGAAATATCTGCCAAATATCATATAAGTCGGTTAGCAATTTTTGCAAATCTAAATCCTTTTAATTTAGGTACCTTAGATTGGTCTGCTTATCTTGAAATAAAAAAGAATTTAGATGATGAATCTAAAGCAAGAAGACAAAAATCTCGAGAAGAGAAAGAGCAACAAAAATTGTGGGCAAAATTAAGTGGTGCAAAGCAGGGCAGTGGTTCTCCAAAACCTATTTATTCATCGTTAGAGCAACAAATATATAGAAGTGCCTACTTTGAGGGAGTAATCAAAGAATATGACATCTTATCTCATTTTAAATTTAAAGATATAGATAAATTTCTGTATGAATAAATATCTAATTGACGCTTCATCATTACTATCATTAGTCAGCTATTACTTGCCTTTTGATAAGGATAGAGTTGCTTATGACTTTATTGAATCAAAATTTAATAATGGAGAGTTTATTCTAATAGAAAGTATTAAAAATGAATGTAAAAGAACTAGAAAAGGAGCTGTATTACAAGAACTATGCTTTCTAAATCAAAAAATAAAATCCTTACCTAATTTACCAGTCGAAAAACCAAAAATACATAACAAAATTGATAATAATTGGTATGTGCCATCACAAAAGAAAGCTATATCACCAGAAGAATATGAAAGTCAAAAAACACATTTCATAAATAGTGGAGACTGCCAATTAATCTTACATGTCATTCAAGATAAAGAAAATAATCCTATTGTAGTTACTGAAGAGAGTAGTTCACCCAATGACAATAAGCTATTCAAAAAGATTCCCGTTATATGCCAACAAGAAAATATTAAATGCCAAAATATTGCCTTAACCTTAAAGCAATATATAGATTTACAATTTTCAATCAAATGATTAGATTCCATATATACTCATCGCCAATGAAAAATCTGGGATATTTTATTAAGTTGATTTATAAGAACGTCTCTAAAAAACATCTCGGCTATACCCACATGGCACTGGATATCACTGATATAGAAGCGATCGAAACATCCATAAGGAATTTGGGTATTGAGATTACGGAGGGGCCAGTTGCCTTGCCAGATGGTGGAAAAATATTATTTATTCGGGATCAGGATATGAACGTCATCGAGTTTCATCAAAACGCATCAACATGATACCTATAGCCGAAAAACGATACAATGTCGCTGTGTTGTTTCGCTCCTCATGGATTGGGTATACACTTCGTCGCTTACACCTTGTGACATTTTAAATGTGTCTTGTCATATGCCAAAATGCCATATTGTTTTACCGCCTGATGTTCAGCATCAGCGTATGGATCAAGCGTTGAGTGCTCAACTGCCAGCGTTTTCTCGCCGAATGATTCAAAAGTTAATGGCCTCACAATCGGTGTGTATTGACGGTGTGCCTGTTGAAGCCGACGATCGTTGTATTGGAGGTGAACGCATATCTGTTGTCTATCCTAATGAAGAAAACTTTATCGATCTGCCGCAAAATATTCCCATTGATACGGTATATGAAGACGAGGATTTATGGGTCATCAATAAACCTAATGGTTTAACCGTACATCCAGGAAACGGGCAACGCGACTACACTTTATTAAATGCGCTCTTGTTTCATCGTCCTGCTTTGGGACAAGTAACACGTGCTGGAATTGTACATCGACTTGATAAAGATACCACCGGATTAATGGTGGTTGCCAAACATCATCAGAGTCGTCTGGCATTAATGCAGATGCTTGAACAGCGTAAAATGGGGCGAGAATATTTAGCCTTAGTCAAAGGAGGCGTGTTTGAAGATGGGGTTATTGATGCGGCGATTACGCGCCACCCTACATATCGCACACAAATGACCGTTATGCGAAAAATTGAAACATCCGACCATTTAAAAAATACCGTTAAAAAAGCTCCGTCTCGGTTTGTTTCTCAAGGGCGATCAGCGCAAACTTACTATAAAGTGATTCGTCATTACCCGCCTGAAAATCCTCAATATACGTTACTTCAATGCCGTTTGGCCACCGGTCGTACCCATCAAATTCGTGTTCATTTGCAATACAGTGGATACCCGATTGTCGGTGATCGTAAATATCGAGGTGGGCGCGATCCGTTAAAATTAGACAATATGATTACTCGGCAAACCTTGCATGCCTTTTATTTAAACCTACCGCACCCGATTACACATCAACCGTTACATTGGCAGATTTCTTTACCTGAAGATTTTCAAAAAATACTCACTTATCTTCAAACGCACTTTTAGATTCTTCCATAAAATTTTATACGATTTTCCGCGATATAATGTTCTTTTATGATGACCGCTAAAAATTCATTTTTAGGTGTTTATTTTCTATAGAAGTTCCCAAAGCTCTTTTGATCTGACTGAACAATTCGTGTGTGGCGTATACTAACTAAACTTAAGGAGTAACCTCTATGATAAATCCCTTCAAGAAAAAACCAGATCAATGTCAAGATTTTTTTATAATTTTACTGCTTTTTATATTTTCCTTTGTGCCTGTTTTGGCAGAAGAGAAAGTCATTAAATCGCATGGCATTTCTACTTTTGGAGCATTAAAATATGATGCTGGTTTTAAGCAGTTGGATTATGTTAATCCTAAAGCACCAAAAGGTGGTGAGTTTTCTACATGGGCTTTTGGAACCTTCGACAGTTTAAATCCCTATATTCTGAAAGGCAAGGCGGCAGTTTTGTCTTCCATTTTCTTTGAGTCTTTAATGGTTTCCACAAAAGATGAGGCTGACGCCATGTATGGATTGGTTGCCGAAAGCATTGAGTATCCTAAAAATCGACAATGGGCTATTTTTAATATACGTCCGAGTGCAAAGTTTTCTGATGATACATCCATAACTGCTGAAGATGTCGTATTTTCCTTCAACCTTCTGTTTGAAAAAGGACGCCCTTCTTACAAAATTTTACTGCGTGATTTTGAAAAAGTTGAAGCGCTAACGCCCCATCGTGTTAAATTTACTTTTAAAGAAAAAGCCAATACGCGCGAATTACCACAAGTTGCAGCGGGCTTGCCCATTTTTTCGAAGGCATATTACGCGAAACATGATTTTGCACAATCCACGCTAAAAGCGCCTGTTGGATCTGGTCCTTATGCATTGAATAAAGTGGTTGCGGGTAAAACCATTTCATATCGGCGCCGTCTAAATTATTGGGCCAAAAATTTACCCATCAATGTGGGACGCTTTAATTTTGATACCCTTACCATTGAGTACTATACCGACTACACATCTGCTTTTGAGGGCTTTAAAGGTGGGGCGTATAATTACCGAGAAGAGTATTCCTCAAAAATGTGGGGGACCGCTTATAACTTTCCTGCCCTCAAAAAAGGTTATGTGATCAAAGAGCAAATTCCAGATAATCTGCCATCAGGTGTACAAGGCTTTTGGTTTAATTTACGTCGAGAAAAATTTAAAGATCCCCGCGTACGTGAAGCCTTTGGGCTTGTGTTTAATTTTGAATGGTCGAATAAAGCGCTTTTTTATAATCTTTATCGGCGTACAGACTCTTTTTGGGAAAATTCTTATTTACAAGCAGAAGGAAGACCTAGCGATGAAGCATTGGCCTTATTAACACCATTACGTGAATACCTTCCAAAAAGTGTTTTTCACGAACCGGCCTTTTCGCCGATGGTCTCAAAGCCGAAAAAGCTTGATCGTGCTACGTTTAAAAAAGCCCGTAAACTTCTGGATGAGGCTGGCTGGAAGATCGTTCATGGTACACTTCAAAATGCAAAAGGGGAAAAACTAGAAGCGAAAATTCTCAATGATAGCCCCTCATTTGAGCGAATTATTAATCCTTATATCGAAAATTTAAAACGTCTTGGTATTGTTGCTTCTTTAGAAAAAGTGGACAATGCACAACAAGCCGAACGTGAAAAAAAGTTTGATTTTGATATAGTCACCCGTCGCTACGTGATGTCATTGACGCCGGGATTAGAATTGCGTAATATCTTTTCTTCTGCAACGGCCAATTTACCCCAATCAAACAATATCATGGGTTTAGAAAATCCTGCTATTGATGCCTTGATTAATCATATTGAGCAGGCTTCAAGCCGCGAATCTCTGAATATCGCTGTCAAAGCTCTTGATAGGGCTCTGCGCGCCCTTCATATATGGGTGCCACATTGGTACAACCCTTTTCATAATGTGGCGTACTTTGATGTGTTTGGTCGTCCCAAAACATTGCCACTATTTGATATTGGCGAATTGGATTGTTGGTGGTATGATTCGGAAAAGGCGAAGCGCCTCAAAACCATTGGTGCCATCTAGTACTTAAACGCCATGCGTGATATTACATATTGGATTTTTATTTTCGGCTTCACGGCTGTAGGTGTGGCTGGATATACAACCGCCGTTATCCCCCGTCTATTTATTTACAGGGGAAGTATCAGCCTTATGCTTGCGGGACTGCTCATGATGCTGCAGGTTAGCTATGATAGTTTTTTGAGTCATCCCATTGCGGTGTTTGGTTTTGCCGAAGCTTTGGCATTGATGGTGGGACTATCTATGTCACTGTCATCTTTGCTTATCTCCAATAATATCCTCATTCGTTTTTTATCTCCACTGTGGTGTTTATTGGCCGCAGTCATGCTGCTTGTGCTTTATATCTTGCCTTCTCAGCGTCCGATTCAACTCTCCTCTTTGTCATCAGAGTTACATTTTATCCTTTCAATGCTTTCTTATGCCATGTTCACGTTGTGGGCCTTACTCTCATTGATCAATCTTTTACAATCGTCGCGTTTACATCATCCACACGATGTTAAGCAATTACAGCAATTGCCCCCCCTATTGGCCATTGAGCGACAATCACTATGGTTAGGACGTTTGACGTTCATCTTATTAACAATGGCTTTAGCTACTGGGTTTATTTACTCTGAATTTAGCCACGGTCGTTTTTACAACTTTGATCATAAATTTATTTTTTCGTTGATGGCATGGATTGGCGTAGCCATCCTTGTGGGAGGACAATATTTACAGCATTGGCGCGGTCGTTGGATTAATCTTTCTGTATTGGTGTGCTATTTATTTTTATTGTTGGGATATATTGGAACCCGTTTTGTACTTGAAATACTTTTAGGGCATTAATCATTTAACCTCTAAGCGTTCTGCTGGTGCAGGCGTGTACACAAACGACGAATCTCGCGCCATTGATCTGATGTTAAACATTCTGATGGAATAATCCACCACCGTAACCATGGGCCAAGACGCGTTCTTGGTACACAGATGAATCGATCACCTAGAATTGGAGGATGATTAATCGAAATAACCTGCCCTTTATATCCATAAGAAATTCTCTGATCATGTATAAACAGGGCTTGGGGGAAGTATCGTACATAGCGATAAAGATTTGAAAGCGTCAACAATAAAAATACGACCACCACCATAATTTTGCTCCACACCGGCGCGGAGATGCTGGAAAATACCCATATTATCGCTATACTCGAAAGTATGATCATTCCCACCACCATGATTATCAATCGATAAGGTGGGTTTAATGGATAAGCAACAGGGTTCGCCATATTTTATGGTGCGTTTATATATAGGTGTAAAATCCAATGATGTAAAATAGCCGCATTATCAAAAATGCATTGAAACATATGCTGATAGGTATAATGCATGCTTCTTAACATTTTTTTGCGCGTTGACGGGCAATTGCGATATTGCGTTAATTAAGTTAAGTCCGGATGCTGAACGAATGCTGGTAGTCATTCTCTATTTTAGCAACTTTTCACTTATACCAAAGGTTAAAGCCTATGACTCAATTACAAGAGATTGAAGCATTGCTGCGTCCTGAACCACTGGACAAAGACACATTAGACAAATATTACGTAGACCTCAGTCGAAAAAGAGCTGGAAACCATATCGTCAAAGCGCTTTCTCGCGAAATTTCGAAAATAGTTTAACACGTGCTTTTCATGTGCTACAAAAATGGGGAATCGCCTCGTCAGAAAACGATCTTAAAGAAATCCACTAATATACTCAAAAATATATCCGCTACGTTTTTTCTGAATTTGGGAATTACCAAAAAGTATTTAATGCATTATGACGATACAAGATCCCGTACAGTCCCCCAACACCCAACAAGCAGCGCAACCCCAAAGCGATCTCGCGTGGTCGCGTGCATGTGCGCTTTCCGTGTGGTTGCGTACACAGCTTCAATATGCCTATATCAAAGACGTGTTAACCCAATACGCACATGTTCCCCTCAACGCATTTGATTTAAACACACGTTGGCAACAAACCTGCCAAGACCTTCTGCCCGATCAAGCACTACGTCGACTGCGGCGCGAACATTTTGCCTTATGTCTGATTCGTGATGTCGAACAACGTGCCCCGCTATCGGAGATTGTGGCATCCATGACGCGGTTTGCTGAATTTTCGATTACCACGGCTCATGATCTAGCCCATGCGGAGCTACGAGCACGCTTTGGACAACCGAAAAACGCGGATGGAAAGCCGATCATGCTGCATATTGTTGGTATGGGTAAGTTGGGAGGGGACGAGCTCAATGTTTCTTCTGACATTGACTTGATTTTTCTTTACCCCGAAGACGGGCATACTGAAGGAGGCGAGAAAATACTATCAGCCAACGAATATTTTACGCGTCTGGGAAAAAAAATCATTGCCCTGCTTAATGATACAACCGATGAAGGACAAGTGTTTCGCGTAGATATGCGTTTACGTCCACATGGGGAATCGGGGCCTTTGGTGTGTAGCTTCATGATGCTGGAACATTATCTGATGTGTGAAGGTCGAGAATGGGAGCGTTATGCTTGGATAAAAGGACGGCTGTTGCTGGGGGATTGTCAGGACGAGTTGCAGGCGATCATTCGCCCTTTTGTTTTTCGTAAATACCTTGATTTTTCTGCTGTGGAATCCATGCGCAATTTGTATCAACAAATCCGAAAACAGGTCGAACAAAAACAAATGCAAAATAACATTAAGCTGGGCAAAGGCGGCATTCGTGAAATAGAGTTTATCGTTCAAGTGATGCAATTGATGCGAGGAGGACGACGTCCCGAGCTCCAACAAAAACCTACCCTGATGGTATTGTCCGAATTGGTTGAAGGTGGTTTTATGCAACGAGATGCGGCCGATAGCCTGATACAACATTACTGTTTTTTGCGTCGGCTTGAGCATCGTTTGCAATATGTCGATGACCAACAAACCCAAAACTTACCGACAGAGACTGAAAAACAAGAGACAATAGCCTCAATAGCCTCATCGATGGATCTATCGCTGTCACAATTCAACGCCCATGTGCAGCAACTGCGCGAGGATGTCTCCACGCACTTCAGCATGCTTTTTGAAAAAGAAGAGGCGGTAACAACACCCGATGAACCGCTTTCTTATATGCAATTAAGCATGGTGTCACAATGTTGGCCTTTATGGGAAGAAGCAGCACTCGTGGGCTCTCTGTTGGATCATCATCAAACACAAACAACACAAGCCAATGACACACAAATAGGGGCTGCTGCCCATACCTTACGAACAAACCTAGCCCATTTAGGTTTAGACGACCATCTCGCTGACAATTTACAGGCACATGCCAGACACTCACGTATTCGCCATTTAAAAGACGATGTTATCCATAATCATACGCAGCTTATTCGAGACACATTACAACAAGCTATTTCACTGAATGCTCACACTGCTAAACAAGGAGATGATTTGGTACGACGTTTTCTGGATTTGATGACAGTGTTGGCGCGCCGTCCTTCGTACCTCAGAATGCTTGCGCATTCGCATCAAGCGGCAGAAAAATTGCGACGCTTTTTGAGTGCTTCATCTTGGGGAGCTTCTTATTTAGCGCAACATCCGATTTTGTTGGATGATCTTTTAGATCCCAGTCTACTTAACCAACGCTTTGATCGCCATGCATGTGCTCATCAACTCCAACAAGCCCTTCAAGATCGCACCGATGTCGGCGAACAAATGAATATTTTGCGCGATCATCATCATGTTCAGGTTTTCCGGTTGTTGGTACAAGATTTAGAAGGGATTTTAAGCGTAGAAAGCCTTTCCGATTGTTTATCGGACTTGGCTGATATTATTCTGGAAGCAACGCTCAATCAATGTTGGCAACAACAGCAAAGGCCCAATCGCCCTCTCCCTTGCCCTCAGCCCCGTATGGCCTTAATTGCTTATGGCAAATGGGGAGGGAAAGAATTGGGTTACGCTTCTGATCTGGATGTTGTTTTGATTCGTGAAGATGGACAAGCCAGCGATGATGTGGCACTTATCTACCATAAAACCGTTGTATCCATGACCCATTGGCTGTCAGCGACAACTGAAGCCGGTACACTTTTTGAAACCGATTACCGGCTACGTCCCGATGGAGAATCTGGACAACTGGTACCCAATTTTCAGGGTTTTGCTGATTATCAGAGAAAGCAGGCATGGTTGTGGGAACATCAGGCACTGACACGTGCCCGTTTTGCGGTAGGTGACCCCCATATTGGAGAAGCCTTTGAATTGTTACGTCACGAAATTCTTTGCTTGCCACGCGACTTGGGCAACTTGCGCGATCACATTGCAAACATGCGCCAAAAAATGCGAGATTCCCATCGTAACCCATCATTGTTATTCGACATTAAACATGATAGCGGCGGACTGATTGACATTGAATTTATTGTACAGTTTGGGGTGTTGGGCTACAGTCATGCTCTGCCACAACTCACTGGAAACTTAGGCAATATAGCACTGTTAAAAATGTTGGCAGAACACCAATATATTCCGCATGATTTAGCACAAGCCGCCGCTGAAAGCTATAGGGCATATCGGCGGCAACAGCATCATTTACGTCTTAATGGTCATTCCTACGCGCGTGTTCCATATGCCAATATCGAACAATATCAAAAACCGGTTGTTGAACTATGGCATCATATCTTCGATCATGGGTAAGACGTGAAAAATATGATTTTTTTGTATCGTATAGGCTGGCGCACATTTTACCAAGTGCTTTTGCATATCTGTCTGGCTTGGTTGCTTTGGAGATCTTTTCGAAATTGTGCGGGCAATATAACACTCAAGCATTGGATAAAAATGAAGGCCGGTTATCCACTTGAAGCGCATGACTTCAACAGGCATTCTCATAGGATACATAAACCCATTTGGATACATGCAGTATCTATGGGTGAAACGCGTGCAGCAGGCTTGCTATTAAAGACGTGGAGCCAACATTATCCCAACGATAGGTTTATCTTAACTTATCATACAGCGACAGCGCGACAAACGGCTGAAGGTATTGCCACACAAACAGATTTACGCGATCGCTGTCATGTTGCCCCGATGCCTTTAGACACACCTTGGGCATTATCGACTTTCATGCGGCATTATCAACCCATACGGGTCATACTCTTAGAAAGTGAGCTATGGCCAGCATTATCGTGGTACTGCCACCGCCACACCATACCACTGGCTGTGATTAATGCGCGCATGTCTCCAAAAAGCTATGTGCGTATAAAAAAATGGGGCGTTATGGGTATTCGCTATTTATGGGATCCACCAACACAGATTGTGGCACAAGATACACGGAATGCTGAACGTTGGCAATGGTTAGGCATAAAACCCATTATTGGGGGGCAGCTCAAATATGATGTCTCCATTTTACCGGAGTCATCCGAAACAATCGCATTGGGAAAACGTTTCCATGCTTATGTGCGCCGTCCCAATCCAGTACGTCCAGTATTGTTGTTGGCCAGCAGCCGTGAGGGCGAAGAAGCCATTTTTTTGCGGATATGGCAAAAACTGATCACGCCACAAGGCAATCGCCCGTTGCTTATGATTGTGCCACGACATCCAGAGCGTTTCTTGACTGTGGCTGAATGGCTCCATCAACAGCATTTGCACGTACAGTGTCGTAGCAAGATTGATCAAGCCCTCATGGATGATCGTACCGAAGTGTGGCTTGGGGATTCTATTGGTGAAATGTTTGCCTATTATCGATCAGCCGATATTGTCGCAATGGGAGGTGGATTATTACCCTATGGAGGACAAAATCCAATTGAGGCATTTACAATAGGGGTACCCGTGATCATTGGCCCGCACGCCTACAACTTTGAACAAGTTACCCAAGAAGCTTCAGAAAAAGGCGCAGCCATATGCATGAACCGTCTATCGGCATTGGAAGCACAATATCAAGAAGCCATACAAGCGCTGATGAATGCTCCAGAAAAACGAATGCAGATGATCAAACAGCAGCAGCAGTTAATCCAAAAACATCAAGGCACAGTTAAACGCACTATCGACTATCTTACGAAAGCCGATACTTAGCCAAATATTGTAAGGCAGTCACATAACCAAATGTGCCTAGCCCTGAGATGACACCAAGCGCTTTATCCGAAAAGTAGGAATGGTGTCGAAAAGATTCGCGTTGATAAATATTGGATAGATGTACTTCAACAAATGGCAACTGTACTGTGAGTAAAGCGTCACGTAGTGCTACGCTTGTGTGGGTAAAGGCTGCTGGATTGATAATAATCGCAGTGACGGATTCATCAATTGCCTCATGGATTTTTTCAATCAAAGCAACCTCTGCATTACTCTGATAACAAATAACCTCAATGTGTAGTGCATGAGCTTCTTGTTGTAGGCGCTCATGTAGAGCCTCTAGTGTTTCATTTCCATACAAATCAGGCTCACGTTGCCCCAGCATGTTAAGGTTTGGACCTTGAAGAATTAAAAATTTTTCCATTAGAAATACTCTGTTAAGAAGGATTCAGCGATGGTTCGGTATCATGTGAACAACATGATAAGCGAATGACTGTTTTTTTGAAAGGGCTTTAGAGATGTATCACGAACATCAACCATACCATGTTACATTCAGCCTGCAGGATTGTAAATGGGCAGACAACGTATACGTTGGCAAGCCGAGTTTTTGTTTACAAGCCCGCAAGATTAAAGATGTTTAGGCATTTGAAATGGTGGAAGCTATAATCTAAAGACTTGAGCTTAATGTTATCCCCAAAATCACCCAAACAAGCCCAACTATGGCTGTTTTCCAAAGCGTCTTAAACCCCAAAATATCATGCCGCGTCCTATTTATGCAAAGATTGATTTGCCAGCATTGGTTCATAACTATTGTATAAACCAAAAAAAAGCAAGCCCTGCCAAAGTATTTGCAGTATTAAAAAACAACGCCTATGGGCATGGTATAGAAGCTGTAGGGATGGCATTGCGTGCGCATGCGGATGCTTTTGCCGTATTGGATTTGAATGAAGCGATAGCATTACGCGATATTGGATGTGCTCAAGATATTCTATTGCTCGGAGGATTATTTGAATCTGTTGATTTGTGGATAGCCCAGCAATATCGTTTGGACTTTACCGTTACAACCGTTGAACAATTGCAGATGTTGGAGTCTCAAGCAGATGGTCTGTTAAAAAATCTCTCGTCTCCATTATTTTGTACGGTAAAAGTACGCAGTACAATGAACCGCTTAGGGGTCGCCGTTGAGGATGCCGTGCAAGTTTGGCAACGATTGGCTGCTTTACCCAATCTCTCTCCCAATTGCTGGATGACTCATTTTGCAAATGCGGATCAATCATCCAGTCATATTGAGCTTGAACAAACGATTACGCGCATGAAAACCCTACAGCAAAGATATCCAGCACCATTGTGCATGGCAAACTCTGCCGCTGTTTTACAGCACGCTTCAACACATGCTGATGCAGTGCGCACCGGTATTTCACTCTATGGCAGCTCGCCCATTGAGCACTACGACGCGAATCATTGGGGGCTCCAAGCGGTAATGACCTTAAACTCTAGTATTATTGCGATACATACTGTTGCAAAAGGTGAGGCAGTTGGTTATGGTAGCCGTTTTGTTGCTGCCGATGGTCCCCGATGCATTGCGGTGGTTGCTTGTGGTTATGGCGATGGTTATCCACGACATGCTTGTGATGGCACGCCTGTGTGGATCAATGGTCAAATGTATCCGTTAGCTGGTCGCGTTTCTATGGACTCTTTGACAGTTGATGTGTCAAATACACAACAGTTAACAATAGGAACACCTGTAGAACTATGGGGGAAAAATCTTTCTATCGATGAAGTTGCAAAACACTCAAAAACAATTAGTTATCAAATATTTAGCAATTTGTCTATAAGAGTTCCTCGCCTATTCGTTCATTGAATTTCAATTTTTTTATCTTTTACTAAAGTTTGCCTTTATCTCTGAGGCTACTTTTTAGAGTTACACGTACATTTTTTCAAAATATCTCTTATAATCTATTTTTTTGGTTTCGGAGTTATTATTGATTTGGGAGTTGTTTTTCTTCCATTATTAAGTTTGCAGGTTTTTTATCAAGAAGAATGTTTTGGGAATTTGAGGTGGTTTCTCTTTTTGATCTGTTTCTAAAGATTGTTGAAATAAAAAATCGAGCCCTGTTTCGACAGTTTTGCAAGCTTACAAGAGAATTTTGTTTGAATTTGCGTTTTATCGTTTATAATTTCTTATCCAAAGTCCCCATTTTCTTTACATACGGAGGTTTAAAATGCAGAAGAAGTTTATGCCCGTTCCTGTCTCTCTTGTAGTGGCAGCGTTTTTGGTAAGTGCACCAGCACTTGCACAGACCAATTATCATGTCACAACAGGTTTTGATTCAAAACAGGCTGTCCAAGGAGGCGCCGGTGAAGGTTGTGTGCGGAGTGGCGAAAATCTTACCGATAGAGGTTTTTCTTGTGATAAAGTGGCTCAGCCAAAGCCTGCAAAACCAAAACTCGCGAAGCCTAAACCAGCACCGAAGCCCATGCTTGTTACATTGAGAACTGATGAGCTTTTTGGTACCAATAAATGGAGATTGGAAGATTCTAGAAAGGTCGACCTGTTGGCGCGTCAGATCCTTTCTCTTAAAGGATACAAGGGTATTCAGGTTATAGGACACGCGGATTATCGTGGTAAGGAGAAATATAATCAAAAACTCTCAGAGCGTCGTGCAACATCAGTGGCAAGGCAGCTTGTGAAAAATAGGATTCCTGCTTCGAAAATTCGCGCAGGGGGAATGGGAGAAAGACGTCCAGTGGCTGGTCAGAAAGCTTGTAAAGGCAAAAGAGGAAAATCTTTGGCGCGTTGCTTAGCTCCTGATCGTCGTGTGACCATTAATGTTGTAGGAGCAGTTAAGTAATATTTCTCTTCTATATTTTTCCAAAACGCCTGCTTGTCAGGCGTTTTTTATTATGTCGCTCTAGAAAAGATTGGTACAAACGAATATTGTTTCAAGCACCCCAAAAAAGGATCTCTAAAATTCGGTATAATGGATGGAATTAAGCCATGATCAGTAAAAAACGCAAATCACGATCAATAAGAATGCTGCTTACTAACCAATCTTGTAACCACCTAAAAATGAATTATAGGAGTTAATATGAGTGAAGTCATTCAGTGTGCTGTTCATCATAAAGTTGGATTGATTCGCATGAATCGCCCCAAAGCAATGAATGCATTGAACGACGAAGTGATGGATGCGATTGCCAAAAGCCTAGGCGATTTTGAACACGATGATAATATAGGCTGCATTGTTATTACAGGAAACGAAAAAGCCTTTGCAGCAGGTGCTGATATCGCAGAAATGAAAGATTTGGATTATGTAACAGCCTATCAACAAAATTTTATTACACGTAATTGGGACCATTTGAAAACTTGTCGTAAGCCAGTTATTGCAGCTGTTTCTGGATTTTCTCTCGGTGGAGGTTGTGAGCTTGCCATGATGTGTGATATGATTTTTGCCGCTGAGAATGCTAAGTTTGGACAGCCTGAAATTAAGGTCGGTATTTTACCCGGTATAGGCGGAACGCAACGTTTACCGCGTGCGGTGGGGAAAGCTAAAGCAATGGATATGTGTTTAACAGCACGAATGATTGATGCTACTGAAGCAGAACGTATTGGTTTGGTCGCACGCGTTTTTCCTACCGAACAACTTATTGAAGAAACACTTAAGGTTGCTGAAAGCATTGCGCAACTTTCTCTACCTGTTGTCATGATGATTAAAGAGTCTATTAATCGAGCCTTTGAAATGCCGCTTAACGAAGGCTTGCTGTTTGAACGGCGATTATTTCATTCGGCGTTTGGCTTGGCAGATCAAAAAGAAGGCATGCAGGCTTTTGTGGATAAGCGTACTCCTTCATTTAAAAATCGATAAGAAGGCTTCTCTTTTTTAGATGGACTTACCATAAAATCAGAATGCTAAATGATGGATTTTCGTTTTTTCCTGCGTCATGCCTTTGAAGCGGCTTTAAAAACGGCTTTGCCAAAGCATTGTTTGCCTGCACATCTGCCCAATGAGTCCGATTTACCGGCCGGGCGGATTGTTGTGATTGGTGCGGGTAAAGCCTCAGCAGCGATGGCGCTAGCTGTGGAAAATCAGGCTCAGCAGCACTGGCCAAAACACTATGCTAACCTTTCAGGTCTTGTACTTACACCTTATGGACATTCGGTACCTTGCAAGCGCATTGAAATTGTAGAAGCGTCGCATCCAGTGCCTGATGAGGCTGGTTATTTAGCTGCTTCTCACTTATATCATCATGTTGTGCGTCATTTGAGTGAACAAGACTTGGTGATTGCGTTGATCTCTGGTGGAGGTTCTTCATTATTGAGTTTACCCGCTGAAGGGGTGAGTTTAGAAGATAAGCAGAACATTAATCAAGCCTTACTATCGTGCGGTGCTTCGATTTCTGAAATGAATTGTATCCGCAAGCATTTGTCGGCCATTAAGGGAGGACGTTTGGCGTTGGCTTGTTATCCTGCCCAATTATTAACACTTTTAATCTCTGATGTACCCGGTGATGATCCCAGCGTTATTGCCTCCGGACCTACATTGGCAGACACGACAACATGTGCCGACGCATTGGCTATTCTAGAACACTATCAACTGCCAATTCGTGATACCATTAAACAAAAGCTTAAGGCTGGAGCGTTGGAAACACCAAAACCCAATCATCCCGCTTTTTGCAAACATACGGTCAAAATGATCGCAACCCCTAAAATGTCATTGGAAGCTGCTGCTGTTTATGCGCACTCGCAAGGAATAACGGCACATATCTTAGCGGATCATATTGAAGGTGAAGCGCATGATATTGCTCTTATGCATGCGGCATTGGCGGATTATATTGCCCAATATGGGCAACCATTTTCCAAGCCTTGTTTAATATTATCAGGAGGTGAGACTACCGTAACATTGCGTCATTCGAGTACGGGGCGAGGGGGGCGTAATGTGACCTTTTTATTGTCGTTGCTACAAGCTTTAACCAAAAATGCTTGTATTTATGCGTTGGCTGCTGATACGGATGGCATTGATGGTAATTGTGATATTGCCGGAGCTTTTATTGACCCCAAAACGCTTGAACGCGCGGCCCAAAAAGGACTTTCTCCAAAGACGTCTTTGATGATTAACGACGCCCATGGTTTTTTTGAGGCTTTGGGAGATTCGTTAATCACGGGACCAACGTATACCAATGTTAACGATTTTCGGGCAATATTGATCCAATAGCCCTATGTGGGTTTGTGGGGAAAACTCAAAGCGGACGAAACGCAAAGCAGCATGGGCAAGCTGATAGACAAAGTATGGGCAATTTTATGGTCTTTATTGTGTTGTCCAACCGCCATCAACAGGCAATGCAATGCCGGTGATATTATGAGCCGCAGGCGAGCATAAAAACAAAACCACGTCGGCAATATCCTCAGGTGTACTCATGCGTAACGAAGGTTGCTTTTCTCCCAATAACATTCGAATGCCTGCCTCACGATCGCCATTACACTGCGCGGTACGATCGATAATTTGTGGTTCAATCAGTTGAGTTAATACCCAACCTGGGCAAACACAATTCACCGTAATGCCTTTTGCTGCATTTTCTAAGGCAACAACCTTACTCAACCCAATGAGCCCAAACTTGCTTGCAACGTAAGGCGATTTTTGTAGTGAAGCAACCAATCCGTGAACAGAGGCAATATTGATAATACGACCAAAGCTACGTTCACGCATGGAGGGGATAAATGCCGACATCGTATAAAAGGCGGACGATAAATTGACGGCTAATATTGTTTCCCATTTTTCAGATGGAATATCTTGAATGTCTGCTGTATGTTGAATGCCTGCGTTGTTGACCAAAATATCAATGCCGCCTGTTTCAGCTTGAACTTGCTGACACATCTTTTGTGTATCTGCCGTACGCGATAAATCACCCGAAACAAAAGTCACACGAAGCCCCGTTTTTTTGTGAATCGTTGCGCTTTGTGATTCAGAGGCAGTATGCATGATCTCTTTGGCGATTTTTTCCCCTTCTGTCTGTGAGACAAGCCCATGAATGACAACATTGGCTCCTTGCGCAAATATTTTTCGTGCGATGGCAAGACCGATACCTGAAGTAGAACCAGTAATCAACGCTGTTTGGTGAGACTCAAACATAAAAAAGTCATTGTAAAACGGTATTGTTATAAAACTTAATCACGGAAGTTATTAAACTGCAAAGGTAATTCTTTGACGCTATTTTTAAGCAATGCTATAGTATCTTGTAAGGCATCTTTTTTGGCACCACTGACACGCACCGTATTGCCTTGAATTGAAGCCTGTACTTTCATTCGACTGTCTTTTATCATCTTCACAATACTTTTTGCCAAAATCTGTTCAATGCCTTCTAGGATCGTGATTTCTTGTTTAATACGGTTGCCAGAAACTTTTTCTTCGTCTTTGGGCCTCAATGAGCGTATATCAACACTACGCTTCCCCATTTTTGCCATTAAAATATCATATACTTGGGAGCACTTAAATGAGTCATCCGCCCATAATGTAATCAATGTATTTTTGCCATCAAGCTCAATACGGGTATCAGAACCTTTAAAATCAAAGCGCGTGCCAATTTCTCTTGCCGTTTGATCAACAGCGTTTTGTATTTCTACCCAATCAATTTCAGAAACGACATCAAATGAAGGCATGGTCACTCCTTATTTTTAAAAATTCTAAAATGGTAAGACGCAGTATTTTCCTAAATGTATCAAAGGATCGTATAAAATATATTTCTAGATGTATTCTGTAGATGTTTTGGTATTCAAGTTGATGGTGGTGATAGACGGTAAGCTATTTTATACGTTGCATTAATGCCATAAAGAAACCATCGCTCTGATGCGTCAACGGATTTACCGACAGGGTTGCTGATTTTAACACTTTCGTTTCAGAATCGACAAATGTGCTGGCATGTTTCTTTGTTTTTTGCCATAAAACACTATCTGGTGCAAAAGGTAAGGGATAGAAAATAAAGCGATTTTGCTGATTCATAAAATTTTGAACCAATTCACTGTTTTCATTAGGGCTCCATGAACAAGTCGCATACAGCAAAAAACCGTTGGGCTTTACCCACTTAGCCGCGTTTATTAAAATTTCCAATTGTTGTTGTGCATAATTCTGTAATTGAGTAGGACTTAGACGCCAAGGAATTTCTGGAGAACGCCGCAATGTTCCAAGTCCGCTACAGGGTGCATCAACCAATACCACATTGGCGCGTCCCATATAGCGTTGCTCAGGGGTACGCATTGCCGTTAAACGTGAAGGTGCACTCACAGTTGGATGTTCCGAAAATGTTTTGGATGGCTTACTTTGAGTATGTGGCAGCAAAATACTTTCAATGTGTACAGCTGTAAGCTGTGCTTTGGCAACACGGGCTTTTAATTGCTGGAGTCGTTGTGGACTGGTATCGCATACAATCATCAATGGTTTCGCGATTGTTTGTGGACTGGTATTATGTGTAGTCTTACTTTTATGGTGGGGGGGAAGTAACTTTGTAGCCATGGCGAGTGTTTTTCCACCGCTTCCAGCACAGTAGTCAACCCATATGTTTCGCTCAGAGCGATTGAATGGCAAAGACGATAAGGCTTCCACAACCCATTGTGAAGCCCGATTCTGTATTTCGATGACCCCCTCTTGCCATAGTGGATGATGGTACAGCGATGAGAAAGCTGCATCAGAAGAAATCATATCCGTTTCATTTTTTATATTGGCAAGTTTGGGCGATACACATAATCCGAATGGCGCAGCATCAATGCGACTGACTTGGTAACCATCTTGAGATAATTGATGAGCCACTTGTTGTAAATTGGAGCGCCAATGGTTAATCCGTATATCCAATGAAGCGCGTTGACAATAGCTTTCCGCCATCGCATACGCGTATTGACATCGACTTTTAGTATCGATTTTTTCAGGCAGTATATCCAACATTTTTTGCCACAGCCAATCGGGAAGATTAAGAGGGACAGACTCTATATTTTTTGTAGGCTGCTCAATAGGCGATATTGAGATCAACCAATGGGTGAGATCATCCATAAACGCTTTGGAAGTCTTGAAAGGAGAATGGGAATAACGGTTATTGATGAGTTGGGGATGTTGGTCAACAAAAAGTCGGAAAAGCCGAAAAGCGTACATCAAATAATCGAGTACCGCTCGACGATCACGTTTACCTAAATGTGGATGCGCTCTAAAATACTGAATGAAAATCTGTTCGACTGAATGATGGCTCGCCAATATGCGTTGTATTAACTCCGCAGTATCGTTTATCAGCATTCGTTTTAAAGGGGTACGGACTTGGGGAGGAGTGTTTAATGGAGAGGTGAGCATATAAAAGTATGAAAAATGTAAATACTAAAAGATTGTGATTCGCTTTGGAAAATACTCACGATTTCATCAATATTCGCTTGTAATTTGTTGGTTTGAGCGCACCTTCCATCGCAGGATCAGACAAAGCGTACCGCTGTTGCAACAAATGAGTCAGATGATGGAACGGAATGCGTGGTGCCCATGTTCCTCTTACCGTAGTCTAGTTTTGCAATACCTACTCATTAAATACCAGGTTATCGCGATGTACAATTTCTGGTTCAGCCTGATAGCCAAGCAAAGATATAATAACGCTTGATTCTTGTCCACGAATTTTTTCAATTTCTGTGGCGGCATAATTGCTTAATCCCCGTGCGATTTCTGTCCCTTCTTGATTTTTACACGCAATGAGTTCTCCACGGCGAAATGCTCCATGTACAGAAAGAATACCCACAGGGAGTAAACTGCGTTTGTTTTGTGTAATGGCTTTAATCGCGCCATCATCCAGTATCAAATATCCTTCCACCTGTAAATGGTTTGCCAGCCATTGTTTACGTGCCGTGATGCGTGGGGTTGTGCTTTTGATATAGGTACCCACTGGGGCATTATTAATAATTTTAACAAGTATGTTGGGTGTATTGCCGTGTGCGATTACGGTTGAAGTACCGCTACGTGAAGCGCGTTTAGCGGCTTCGACTTTGGTGATCATTCCACCGGTTCCCACCGTTGAAGAGGAACCCGTCGCTTTTTGCATTAACGTTGTATCATCGACCATTGCCCAGTCCAACTTTTTGGCTTCAGAGCTATAACGCGGATCACGATCAAATAAGCCATCTTGATCCGTCAATAAAATCAATAAATGTGCATCAATCAAATTGCTCACCAATGCACCCAGCGTATCGTTATCCCCCAGTTTAATCTCATCGGTAACAACGGTATCGTTTTCATTGATGATTGGAATAACACCATATTCAAGCAGTTTGAGCAAAGTACTCCGGGCATTGAGATAGCGCTCACGCGATTTTAAATCATCGTGCGTTAACAACACTTGGGCACTGTGTAAATTAAATGCAGATAATGCATTTTCCCAGCCTTGCACCAAGCCCATTTGTCCTATTGCCGCAGCAGCTTGTAGTGCGTTGAGTTGTTTTGGACGCTCGGCAAGTTGTAATCGTTTGATTCCTTCGGCAATAGCACCGCTACTGATTAGAATCACTTCGGTGTTTTTTTTGCGTAACTGGGCAATCTGCGCTGCCCATTGTTTCATCGCGGTTTCATTGAGTCCGTGATGATGCTCAGTTAATAAGCTGCTGCCAATTTTGCACACAATGCGTTTGACAGAAGAAAAATTGCGCTTCATGATATAACAGAGGTTCTATGCGATATGGGGTGGTTTGGGTTTGTTTGTACAATATGATAAGCGAAGGGCGTTTTTTTTGAAAGGTAGCGAGACACCCATCTTGCATACCGACTAAACAACTAAGGAACCTCTGATTGAATCGTTTTTAAGTTGTTGTAAACATTAAACACTTTGACAACGAATAAGTCAAAATAGATGGAAAAATAAGACTTTAGTGACATTATAGGGTACTGTATGATTTTACAATACTTTAGGAGTTTTTATGCAACAACTTGATTTTGCTTCTTTGGCTTATCTCAATAAAAAAACACGTAAGGAATTATGGCACAAGGACTTTTATGGAACCCCTACGATGGACATATTTTGAATGCAGAAATGGAACAGGTAACGGTTTTGTTGCAAGAGCTGAATGTTACCCCCAAAGCCGTGATTGCAGATAAAGGGTTTAGAGGGGCAGATGCAGAATTATCGCCAATTCAAGTGGTGCATAGAGGAAAAAGCAAGCGATTAGCGCCACACATGCGAAAATGCTTGAAACGCAGACAAGCTATTGAGCCAGTGATATAGCTAGACAAATTTAAAATGTCACTGTGTTGTTTCGCTCCTCATTTATGGGATATAAACTTCGTCGCTCATGCCTAATGACATTTTATAATTTTTCGGCTATAGGGCAGCTGAAAGACGATCATGGGATGCGAAGGAATTGGCTAAAAGGGTCGTTGGGAGACGCGATTAATGCAGTGCTATGCTCGGTGGGATTTAATATCAAGTGGTTGCTACGTGCGATTGTGTGGTTGAGGATTTTTTACGTCAAAATATGGGGAAGAAAATACAAGAGATTATTCATTGGTTATTAGCAAACCTAAAAACGCTTTTTATTTCGCCTCACATTTTCTCTTAAAATACCTGCTGGGCAAATTTTCTAATTTTGCAATACCGACTAAATAAAGTAACAATAGCCTCCTTTGTTTCTCTCAGCACTTTAATATAAAGAGAAAATTTTCTTCTTTTTATACTTTCATTAGACATTATAACAGGAAGGTAAATTTGATGATAAGCTAATTTTACTTTTTTTGATGTAGGCTCCGGATTAGAGCACACGTTAACAAAGCTGCTTTCTAATGGAAATTTAATATGCTCCAATTGTATCTTTTCATCCATCATAAAATGCTCCAAAAATACTTCAAAATTATTGATATCGCAAATATTTTTCTCTAATGTTTTATGCGCTTTAACATCATAGCTAAAAAATAAAAAAAAGGAAATCAATAAAATAAATAATCGTATCATCGAAATTCTCTTTAAATAAAATATAAAAAACGGGTTATACAAATACCGCCGCCTCACGCAAATCACGCACCATTCCACTGCCGCTCATCCGCGGCAAGTGGCTCGTGTCTTGGGCATCGAGATTGTCGTCAAACTTGTTGTCTTTGTCCGGCGCCTTTGGTGGGTTCGTGAATTGGCTATAGAATGTGTCCAGCGCCAGATTGATATCCGCCATATTCCCTGTCGTGCCATCGCTCTTCGTATACGTGCCCTTATCGGCAATCTGATTCCCATTTTGTAGCACTTGGCTATGGGTTTTCTTCTTGAGATTCAAGCTGCTGATATTCAATTCCTTCAGTGTAAACAATTCATTGCTCTGACTGATTCCGTCTTGGTTCAAATCCCGCCAGACCCGCAAATCCGCATACTTCGCATCTTTGCTGTCGATGACGCCATCGGCATTGCTGTCCAAATCCGACAACGCATCAAAACCATCCACCGCACGCGTACCATCGCTTTTGATCACACTGTCCGAGAACAACTCCTTGCCCGTATCAATCGTACCATTGCCATCGCGATCCAAGACCAACATCCCATCGTCACTCTTAATCCAACCCGTCCCCATCTTCACCCCATCCGCATTATGGTCAAACAAGACCCCCGCATCCGTCCCCACTGTCTCCAACCCATCTCCATCCAAATCCAATGTTAATGGGTCTCGACGTACGGGGGCGGTGATGGCGGTGGTGCGTGTGAAGTCTAAACTTAGCCCCTCCTCAAAATCCGTATACGGTTTTTGATTTTTGGGAATTAAAAATCCCTTTAAAAAACTTGGTATTAAATTAGAATTGAATTTTTCAATATTTGTTCTATCATCTTTTTCAAAGCGAATAATAAGAGTTTCTTCTTTAATATAATTAAGTGTTTTTTTTATCATCTCTGAGTCTGATAAATTCTTATTTTTTGCTTCAACTCCAATTTTTCTACCAAAATAATTATTGTATAAATCCATTAATATATGTTGCTTTAGATAAGGTTGACTATCTTCTAAATAATCCTTAAGCTCAGAAATATCTCCTACCATCTTAGCTATAGATTCACCATGGTATTTTGCTAAATAAGCAGAGATATAGGTATGTTGAAATGCATCCCTTTTTCCAGACCAATTCGGATCAGAAGTATCTGAGAAAAAAATATTAGATAAACGTATAGCATTATTATAAGCATTCATCCAAAACACAATAACATCACTATAATGAACAAGCTCTGATTTAAACATAAAAGCACTCCATAAAAAGAAATAAATAATTCAAAGACTAGTTTTCATAAATATACACATCATGCTTTTCATGATCTTTTTTTAAAATAGTAAAGATGCTATTTTTTGAAAAACATCCAGATCCCCTTATAGTGAACCCAGGCATTTTTTCCATAGCTATTATCGGTATTATTTGGGCATCTATAAACTTAGAAGATAAATAGTAAATTACAACTTGATATTTATAATTTTCAAACCATTTATTAATTCTATCATCCTCCACCTTAGATATTAAAAAATGAGGTGTAGATATATCAATACACATTTTATCCCATTGTGTTTTTTTAAATAAGAGATTTGCTGGAATATCCACATTTTCTTTTTCTTTAGAAAAACTTAAAAGATTATTATAAAGCAAGAAGTCTTTTTCTTCGACATCCATATATTTTAAAGAAAACAAATAAAAATTGAAGCCATTAACAATAACAAAAGCCAGAAAAAGTATAAAAAAAGAAATAGTTGAAAACATTTTTTTTAGATTATTCGTTTTCTTTTTAAAAGATAAAACTAGAAAGTATAGAGCTAAACATAACGGTAAAAGAGTAAAAATAAAGATAAAAATAAGAATAGCTATTCCTTTAGCATTAACTGTAGTTATAGCATCATACATAATTTTGCTCCTCATTTACTCTCAAATATAAAAATTATCCTGGTTCAAATCCCGCCAGACCCGCAAATCCGCATACTTCGCATCTTTGCTGTCGATGAGCCCATCGGCATTGCTGTCCAAATCCGACAACGCATCAAAACCATCCACCGCACGCGTACCATCGCTTTTGATGACACTGTCCGAGAACAACTCCTTGCCCGTATCAATCGTACCATTACTATCGCGATCCAAGACCAACATCCCATCGTCACTCTTAACCCAACCCGTCCCCATCTTCACCCCATCCGCATTATGGTCAAACAAGACCCCCGCATCCGGCCCCACTGTCTCCAACCCATCTCCATCCAAATCCAATGTTAATGGGTCTCGACGCACAGGCTCCGTGATGGCGGTGGCGGTGGTGAAACCTAAATCTACGCCTCCTCCGACATCATCATAAGAGAGATCTTCTAACAACCAAAGGCTCATGAGTGCTGGCAACAATGGTCCATCACCTCCAGGCAAAGGAAGTCCAATAGACTTAAGCGCATTTACAGCAAAATCTACACAAGACTCTGTAAGTATGTTATAACCTTCTCCTTTATTTTTATTATCCTTATTATTGTAAGTTTTAGCAAACGCCTCAAGGTTATCTTTCTGGGTTTCAGTTATTTCAAACTCTTTTTTACCATCAACAAAATTCTTTCCTTCAGCATTTAATTTAGTCCGCGTCTCATAATCATCAGTACGAACTCCTCCTTTCTCTTCAGGAAAAGCTCCCCAAGATTGTTCAGGCACTGTTTCGCCTTTTTTATATACTTCTAGCCATACATGTCCTGGACTCCAGTCCCCATCTGGCCCTTCCCATCTTGCTCCATGCCATTTCAATTTAAGGATATAAGTCATTTTTCAGCTCCTTTCACATTAAGAGTAAATTTGTCAAATTTTGCATATTTGGGCTCTGTGTAATGTTTTCCTGGCAGAAAGTACCATAAGCCCACCATTACTTTTCCTTTTTTATAGGGGCATTGAAGGTTTTTATATTTATTTTTTTCACATAAATTAATAATAAATCGTTTCACTTCTACTAAGGCATTTTTGTCTTTTTTACTTGCAAGAAACAATACGCATCCATCATAAAAAAACTGCTCAAAAATATACGTATCGCAGCCAGCAGTATATGCCAGTCCTCCCCAAAAATCTATTGGTTCTCCAAACATACCTATTGAATAAAAATGTTTTTCAACCATATTATGTAGTTCTTCAGATCTATGATTGGTTCTTGGTCCAGATTGAAGCATCATGTAGAAAAAAAAATATACAAAATAAAGAAAACAAAGTGTAAAAGATATTAAAAATGAGTAGTAAATAATTTTATTTAATTTTGTTTGTTTCAGATATTTCTTAAAAAAAGTAATAAGCAAAGCTAGAATAGCGAATAGAATGCCAAATAGAACGGAATATATAATCACCAAATCTGTCCGATACTCCAGAAATAGCCATGAAAAAAAAACAATCACAACAATCAGAATGATTGGAATTTTCTTCCAATACTTTTTTTTTGCTGGCTTCACTATAAAATTTTTCTCGTTTTTTTCAGAAGCGAGATCTGCTTTTTCTATTGCAGTTCGATTCTCTTTTAGTTTTTCTTTTGCAACTTCAGTTAAACTTGCACCACATTCTAAGCACGATTTCGCTCTTTCTGGGTTTTCGGTTTCACAATTTTGACAATGCATTATTTCACCCTGTATTGGCTTTGGTATTAAATTATAAAATATTGATATAAAATATGTTTTTTATCACGATTTTCTATCATTTCTACCCTCTCTCCATTATCTCATCCTCATGCGTTAGCCACTGTGTTGAACTCGTTTTCAAAGTCTCCAGACGTACTTCTCCTGTCTATCACGGAATCATGGGTCATGACGTTCATGGCTACTACACGACTGTACACTTCTGTTACCTGGCGCGTAAACTTCCTTGAGGACAAGCGCTCTCCAAACAGCTGCTTTAACCGATACATCGCGTTTTCTGCCAGGCTTCTTTGTGATAGCCTGATGCCTTCTTCCATTCCGCCTCATCTTTCTATTGATCCAGCATGTCAGGCAATCTCTGAATCTCCCCACTGTGGTATTGTCACTTCCAGCGCAACGATTTCTTTGCTCTTCTCATTAACCCCTAAGGAACCTCTGATTGAATCGTTTTTAAGTTGTTGTAAACATTAAACACTTTGACAACGAATAAGTCAAAATAGATGGAAAAATAAGATTTTAGCGACATTATAGGGTACTGTATGATTTTACAATACTTTAGGAGTTTTTATGCAACAACTTGATTTTGCTTCTTTGGCTTATATCAATAAAAAGAAAAAAACACGTAAGGAATTATTTCTTGCTCAAATGGAAAAAGTCTTTCCTTTTGAGTGTATTGAACGCTTGCTCAAGCCGCTGTATCACCGTGAAGGAAAGCGTGGAGGGCAACCTAAAGCACTGGCTTCGATGTTACGGGTGTATTTGTTGCAACAGTGGTATGCTTTGTCTGATCCTGCGGTGGAAGATGCGCTCTATGAAATAGAGTCAATGCGTCGTTTTGCTTGCCTTTCCATAGATGAGATACCGGATGAAACCACGGTATTAAATTTTCGTCATTTCCTAGAAAAACATAATCTAACAAGCAAAGTGATGAATGCGATTACAGATCATCTAGCGAAAAAAGGAGTGGTGTTGAAAGGAGGCACGATGGTATAGCGAGACAAATTTAAAATGTCACTAGGCGTGAGCGACGAAGTGTATATCCCATACATGAGGAGCGAAACAACACAGTGACGTTTTATAATTTTTCGGCTATAGATGCCACCATCATCCATGCGCCAAGTTCGACAAAGAATAAGGAGAAAAAGCGAGACCCAGAAATGCACTCAACGAAAAAAGGAAATCAGTATTATTTTGGGATGAAGGTGCATGTAGGAGCGGATGTCAACACAGGTGTGGTGCATACTGCCTCGATAACGCCAGCCAATGTAGCGGACATCAAAGAACTGCCAAAGTTGCTGAGAGAAGACGATAAAGCAGTGTTTGGAGATCGGGCTTATAACAATAATGAATATAAACGAGCTGCGAGAAAAGCAGGAGTGAAAAGCAGAGTGTGTTGGGGGAGTAAACATAAAAGCGCAGCCGAAGAAAAAGCCAGCGAGGTCTACAAAATACAAAAACAGGAAGTTATCGTCAATAAGAGCACGAGTGGAGCATGTGTTTAGAGTGATGAAAATCCAGTTTGGTGATAAGAAAGTAAGATGAATCGTAAAAAATGCGTCTCAAGTCTTCATGCTGATAGGGTTGACAAACTTGTATTTGATGAGAAAAAGTTTATTGGCAAGACAGGAGAGCTGCGTCGAAAATATGGGAAAGTAGAGAAAAACAGAGATAAAAAGGGGATATTACGCTCATTTTAGATAAAAAATGACAAAAAATTGAGAAAAAATGAAAAAATTCGATACCACCAAATTTTTATTGGATTAGATCAGAGGTTCCCTAAATATACAAGGGACTTACATCGATCCACCATTTGATGTCTTTTGTCACTCGCGCGGCATACAGATGCTCGGTGAGCTGCGTTAAAAATCGATGCAAAGCTGGCCGCGAAGAGGACTCTACAAGCATTTGCATTCGTTCCCAACCCGCTTTACGTGCCAGGCGCATTGGAATCGCGTCGTATAGGGTAACCCCCGCTGGAACATAATGCTGAAAGGTTTGTCGATGATATTGCAACCAGTCTGTGGCTCTCTTAAGTGAGCTTGACTCAACACGCAATAAAGCCTGATGGCTAAAAGGGGGCATGTGTTGTTGCTGGCGTTCTTTCAACTGCTCTGCCGCAAAGCCTGAAAAGTCATGGTTGCGCAAAAAATGAAAGAGTGGGTGCTCAAGCCAAGCAGTTTGTACCCATACTTGTCCACGCTTTTGGTGCCGTCCTGCCCGGCCTGCAACTTGTGTCAGTAACGAAAACAATCGTTCAGGACCGCGAAAATCACTTGCAAACAATACCATATCGGCTCCCAAAATAACCACAGTGGAAAGATGTGGAAAATCATGCCCTTTGGCCATCATTTGTGTACCTATGATTAAATTGACTCGACCCTCGGCAATAGCTCGTTGCTGCTCGCTAAAAGCTTTATAAGAGCGTGAAGCATCGCGATCAATACGCTGAATGGTAGCTTGAGGAAATTTTTTGGCTAAACATTCTTCCACTCTTTGTGTTCCGTAGCCCGAAAAGTGGATGTCAGGATTTCCACATTGCAGACAATGCTTGGGAATGGGCTCGTGATAACCGCAATGGTGGCAACGTAAGCAACAACCGGAAGTATGCATAACCAAATTGGCGCTACAAGATTCGCACCCGGCCAGCCAACCACAGGCTTGACAAAACAATGTGGGCGCATAACCGCGCCGATTTAAAAACACAAGTACCTGTTCACCACGCTCCAAGGCATTGCCAATGCTCTGTATGCTTTCCGGTGCCAAGCCTTGCTCCAACTTGACCCCTCGAATATTAATGCATTGAATATCTGGCAGCAGCGCATTGTTGACCGCTCTTTGTGTTAATCGATGGAGCTGGTAACGCCCTTGTATAGCATGCCAATAGCTTTCCAACGATGGGGTTGCAGAACCCAATACAATTGGAATACCATGTTGGCGAGCGCGATAAATAGCCAGATCGCGTGCAGAATACGAAAATGCGAGATCTTGCTGTTTGTAAGAAGCATCGTGCTCTTCATCAATGATGATCATCCCCAACTGCTTCAATGGCGTAAACACGGCCAGACGTGTACCCACAACGATACGCGCTTGTCCACTTACCGCCTTTTCAAAAGCATCACAGCGTGCCCCTTCGGAAAGACTGCTGTGCAATACTGCAACGGTTTGATGGGGAAATCGGTGTTTCAGGCGCCCGTGCATTTGTGGTGTCAGTGCAATTTCTGGCATTAACATTAAAACTTGTTTGTCTTGCTTTAATCGTTCTTCTGCCAGCGCGAAATACACATCGGTTTTGCCACTACCTGTAATACCCTCCAATAAATGCACGGCAAAGACTTGCCGTTTGGCATAATCATCAAGAATGCTATTAACAATGGCTTGTTGCTCCTGATGCAGTTCATAGGTAACGGACGATACGGTTTTTTCATGTGGTTGTGCATGATCTTCCATGCCAACAATCCAGCCGCGCGCTTGCCATTCCTTGACGCTGATCCACAGCGTGGGATATTGTTCGCGTAATGCTTGAGTCTGTAAAACACAATTCGGTTGGTGGATAAACTGTGCCAAGAGACGCTGCCAACGCTTACGGCGGTGATAGGCGGGATCGGCTTCAATCAATGTGGGCAATACCACCAGCTTTAACCATGGCTTGGGTTTAGGCGGAGATGATGCCCCCCATTTTCGCCGAACCACCATGGGATAAGCCATGGCAATGGCCTGCCCCAACGGATAATGGTAAAAGTCAGAGGCAAAGCGCACCAATTCAAGCCAATCATCAGGTAACGGAGAGACATCTACTGTTGAATGCCAAGCTAAACATTTTTCCTCCGGATAATCGCTATCAGAACATGTTTCAACCACCAGCCCCAATAGCAGCTTAGATTGATCTGCTTTTCGCCCAAACGGTACATAGACCCACTGACCAACACATGGGAGGCTATTTGCTTTTTCTTGGATGGCATCCTCTTCAAAAAGTTGCGCTTGCTCAAAAGCAGGCGGATGCTTATAGGTAAATAGGCGTATTACTGGCACATCTACAGCCACGCGGACAAAACGATTTGGTCGTACTGTCTTATCCACAGATGACTCAGTAATAATTGAAGCGTCAGATGTCATAACAATCAAAGCGATGATCGGGGGTGTCTAATAAGAACACATCATCTTGAAGACGATGCTGATCGGATTACACAAAAAAACTTCGCAAGGTCTCGCTTTTGTTTCAAGCAATCTGAATAAGAACTACGATGCATCTTTCAAAGCTTACTATTCACCACAAGTGCTCTACAAAAATATAGCCATATCGCGATGGTCCAAGGACTGGTTCCTCTACCCATGCTCATGACTGTTCCGATCCATGTACCTATTTAAACTAGGGGCGTAAACTAATCAACAAATCTTGCGCCATTGAAGCCCCGCTGCTATAGCGATCTTTCCGATTTTTTTGTAAAGCACGGTTAATGATGGCAACGACTGGTTTGGTCAGTTCAGGGCGGAACTGTCGAATATCTCTCGGCGGATCATTCAAGATACTGTACATCAATTGGCTTACATTTTCTGCCGCAAACGGTGTATGACCACAACATAAAACGTATAGGGTAACCGCCAGTGAAAATAGATCGCTTCGTCCATCCAATTGTTCACCTGTCAAGTGCTCTGGAGACATATAATTGGGAGATCCTACCAATACTTGGGTCATAGCTCGATTCGAATCATGAATATGCGCAATACCAAAATCAGTAACCTTAATGATATTGTGTGCGCTGTCAAAAATAATATTGGCGGGCTTTATGTCACGGTGTACCACTCCACGCTCATGTGCAAAGTGCAATCCTTCGGCCACACGTGCAATTAAATTAATCACCGTTGAAACAGGCAATAAACGTTTTGGGTCAATGAAATTCGAGAGATCCAGGCCTTCTAGGTATTCCATCGCAATGTAAACATGGTTTTCATAGAGCCCCGCATCGTAGATTGTTACAATGCTGGGATGGGTTAATTTTCCGGCGGCTTGAGCCTCTCGAAAAAAGCGGGCTGTTAATTGTTCATTTTCTCCTTGTTTTGCCTCTTCAGGAAGCGGTACAGTTTTTATGGCGACTCGTCGATTAATATGAGGGTCCAAGCCCAAGTAAACGACGCCCATGGCCCCCTTACCCAAAACTCGCTCAACTTGATAGCGTCCAAGGTGTATGCGTGATTCATTATCAGCTTCGCCGGCTTGTAAATGATCGACTAAAAGATTATTAAACCCTTGAGTATTAACACGTCGACTTTCCTTTGAATATGACGACTCTGGTGAAGATACAATGCTGGATACCACTTCTTGAGCTTGGCGTTTTTGTTGTTCAAGGAGGTTTGTTGGATCTTCTTCGAGCGTATCACCATCAACGAACGGATACATTTCTTGAGCAGTGGGTTGTAATAAGTTCTCTGCTGCAGATGATGTCTTATGCATCCATAGACTTTGTTGAACTGGTTGTGAGCGTACAGCTTGTTTTTCTGTTGCATCATCAGATGAGGGTGTCGATGGCGGAACTTGTGTTTCAAAAAACAACGTAGAACCTAGATTTTCATGATCATCGGTTTGGTTAAAAATGTTTTGTTCAATCGCTGGTGTATGATCTGGGCGATGGTTTTGATGTCCTGTTTTCTTAGAGGGTGAAGGATGTTGAGAGGATTTGTCAAATAAAGGAACTGACTCTTTTAATGCGTGAGCTCCAGAATTCGTATCAAATAGTTTTTCGTATTCATCATCTTCTAATACTCCAATGTTCATTGTACGTTCTTGAGCCAGCGCGTTCTCCTTTTTTATGGGCAATACACGATGGCGCAGCTTACTCCAAAGCATGAGCAAGGGCAACATCAATAATGCTAATCCAGCAAAACTCCATAACGAAAATGTAGGGGACCACCATGAAACACCGGCTGTAATGGCTATTGTCATGCCCATTAAGGGAATTATAAAATTTTGATTAAACATGGATATTCCAACCAATACACAGACGATGAACCAAGCAGCAATCAGTTGTTGTAGGAAATTTGGCACCGCTTGTCCTAGGCCTGCTTGCAAATGGGCGATCAGATGCGCTTGCCACCACAACTCTGGTAAAGTTTGCAAGTGACCAATGGGTTGCTGCCAGTCCAATGCAAGAGCACGAGCAGGATCAGGGAGATAGCGTTGTTGTCCCAGTTGTCCTATGATAACGGGACGTCCAGATAACGCTACTTCTTTTTTCCCCGATAACCAATCCTGCCATGCAATCACTTCAGGTTCAGTGGTTTCTAGTGGCGGTGCATAAACTCCATCTGATCGTAAAGAAATAGAGGTTTGATTGGAAGTGATCGTGCGTTTAAACCAAGCATGATCAGTACGAAATTGTGCAGGACGAAGTCCTTTTGCAATAATGCTCACCATTGATGCAAATGAGGGTGAAACCTGCAATTGTGAAGAGGCACCCAGTACTTTTGAATCGATTGAATCTAAACGCACACGGGCGAGTACTTGATGCATCCCTAATTCATCAATAGGAAAGACGAGTCCAGTATCCACGGGTTTAATAAACCCCACATTGATTTGGGGCAGTAGTTTTAGCAGCGCTTCACTTTCCACTTGGTAGTCAAGCCAACGTAGGCGAGAAAAATCATCTATAGGCAATTGCATAAGATTTTTAGGTGCCAAAAAAGACGTATCTTGCTCTTGGCGTTTGGTATCATGCACACGTGCTTCTAAACCAACAACGACATGAGGGAATCGTTCTAGCAATTGGTTCAAATGTTCATATTGCAACGGATCGCTTGGGTTCGGTAACCATTGATACGGAGAACGAAAAAAACCGATAGCGCTCGCATCACTGTGCAATAAACGACTTACGCCTCGAAAAAACTGCTCTTCTGAAGTTTGCTTCTCGACTTGATTATCACCGACCAGCATAATGACAGGCGCGTCGGTGACTGGTACAACTGGCAATGTTTGGTGTAATCGCTGCCATTGCCACAACCACGGTTCAATAAAATAAGCCACAATAGGGGTTATTAAAAGCAATCCTATCATCAACCCCCTAAGCCATACACCCGTTGAAGAATACGAAGGCTCATCCAGTGCTTGGTGTGAAAAAAGAACCTCATTAAATTGATCCGTTTGACTGTTCTTGTCAGCCTTCGGCTCTTCTTTGGGTATCAATATATTATCGGCGGTATCCGAGTGATTGCTTTGAAATAACAGATCTTCAGAGAAGTCACTTGGATCAGAGACTGTCTTATCTTTAAAAAAGTCATGTGTCTGGTTTTCTGGTTTATGATTATCTGCGCGCGGTTGTATATGAGAGCGATGCGCTAATGATGAGGGTAATGCCGATGATGACTCCAGCGATTTTTGAGAATTTTTGAGAGACAGCGTTCCCTTGGCTATTTTGCTTGCTTGCGGAATTTTTCGTCGCTTCTCTTCGATCAAAGAAGTATGGGCACGCTCTAATAAATTTGGCGCAGGAGAAGGCTTCCACACAGATTTGCGAACATTGCGTGAATTTCTACCACCAGAGTTTTTTTTGAAAACGCTTTTTGTTCTGTCCCACATTGTCTCAAGCCTATCCACAACGGTATTGTCTAGGAATCCTAAAAATGGAGAACGGTTAAGACAGCGCTAAAAACCAGCTTTTGCTTTTAACCTTTTTAATGGTTTGTTTCTCCATCGTATTAGTCTCTGCTTCTAGTCATTTTATCACGACTCTTTTGGAAACAATGAGTATCGTCATACGATTGAAACGTAAATAAAAACGAGATGTTATAGATTTTCATAAGACTCGCGAAGCAGTTTGCGCAGTTGTTGAAGATTCGGGGCCCCTGTAATCACATAGCCATCCTCAAAAACAATTCCCGGCGTTCCCGTAATGCCAATATCACCTGATATACGCTGATTGGTTTCAAACGGCGTACGACATTGTCCTAAGGCCTCTGGAATAATGCCTTTTAGCATATAGTTAAGATAGCTTTTTGCTGGATCATTCGAGCACCAAATGGCCGAGGCCATACGTGAAGCCCCTGGATTAACACGATCATTCGGGATCAAATAGACATACACCGTTAGTTCCGGGAGTTTCTGTAAATGGAATTCTAACTTTTGACAATGCACACACAGCGGATCAGAAAAAACATATAAGGTTTGCTGGCTCGTACCTTTTCGTATCAACATCGCATTTTGGCGGGATGGCAAAGAAGACAACGGAATGCTTTCGATTTTTCGTAAACTTTTTTGACTATAATTAATATTTTTCTTGGTGTCGATTAATGCGCCAACAATCATAAAATTAAAATTCTGATCGGTGTAATGTAGCTTACGATTCATATACACTTCATAGAGATTACCATAAGGCGTTTTTTTGATGGAGTCTATTGTAGTATGTGCTCCCATTTTTTTCATAATCCGCTCACGCAGTTCGGCTTCATTTGCTTTGGCAGACAATGCTATCAGGCTTGCGCACATCGCAAAACAAATCATTAGGTTATGTACGGTTTTTGTATGGTTCATCGGTTGTCGTTATATTTCATAGGTTGTAAATTGATTTGCGAAACAGCTTGGGGGTATTTGCCATATCCAGCTTTTTGCGGTCTAAGCAGGCAATATGTACTCCAACTGTTCACGATATTCTCTGATTATAAGGTGTAACAGCCATTATGCCATGCTTTTTTACGGGTCTAATCATTATCATTTTACCCATTTTACCCGCTCATCGCACCCAATCAGTGTTCTTGATATAGCGAGACAAATTTAAAATGTCACAAGGCATGAGCGACGAAGTGTATATCTGTACAGTACCATACATGAGGAGCGAAACAACACAGTGACATTTTATCATTTTTCGGCTATAGCACCTTTATTCAGTAACTCACCTTCAAATACGCTAATTTTCAGACGCAGGCTTTATAATCCACTTAAGATTTTAACTGCCCAATGTCAAAAATTGCGGCGTATCTTGTTTTTCTTTGTCTAAGCATTTTTTATTGAGGAGTATTATGAAAATCAACATCAGTGGGCAACAGCTAGAAGTGACTGACGGTATTCGTCAACATATCGCCCATAAAATGGAGAAAATGAAGCGCCATTTCGATCAGCCACTAGAAATTAATGTGACTGTATCCGTTGAAAAATTAAACCAGAAGGCCAGTTTACATTTACATGCGCTTGGACGCGATTTTCATGTTTCTAAAACCGCTGGCCAGTTATACAATGCCTTAGATGAAGCAATAGATGTACTCGACCAACAGCTACAACGACAAAAAAGTAAGCTGCAAGAAGGTAGACGCCAACAAAAAAAGCAAACCACGCTCAATTCGGATGATGTTTAGACCTATGACATATCTTAATGTCCTCTAAAATCTTATTGTTCCTCATAATGGTCAAACCATTCACCATTTTAGCGATTCCCTTAAGAGAAACTCCATTATGTTATCAACATTAACCACCTTAGAAAAGACCATTCAAAGTCGCCGTAAAACAGATGTGGGCGCGTCTTATGTGGCGTCCTTGCTGAGTGCGCCTCCCGAAAAAGTGCTCAAGAAAGTTGTCGAGGAAGCCTCAGAATTAGCTATGGCCGCCATTCAATTATCGGCTGAAGAAAAAAATCATCGTAATGTACCATCTGTAGAAACAGCGACACTTCAACGACAAGCGTTTATTGCCGAAGCAGCCGATGTCCTTTTTCATTTACAAGTGGTGCTTGTCTATTATAATGTGAGTTTATTTGAAGTTACAGAGGTATTAGAACAACGAAAAGGTATGAGTGGTCATCAAGAAAAGGCCTTGCGTCATTCTCAATCATAGTGTTCCAATTGGTGAATCGCTCCGTCTCTTTTAAAAAGAATACACTGGAATTGTTTTTTAGACTTATTGTGTGAAAAGTGAAAAGCGATAAAAAAATGCCTAAAATGCGATTAAACTACCAAAAAAAGATGGTTTGACGTGGTTAAATATTTTTCTGGAAACACAACGAACCTATTTAGTACTCTCGCGCTTTTCTTCATTCTTTTGTAAACACGACATACTATGGATATAAACTGTATTTTTTGTAAAATTGCCCATAAGCACATTAAGAGCCACATACTCTATGAAGATGATGATGTGCTGGCTTTTCCCGACATTCAGCCCGCGGCAAAAGTCCATCTATTGGTTATTCCCAAGATACATATTTCCACATTGGCAGATGTTGAGGATGAACATCTGCCAATTCTTGGTAAAATGCTAAGAATAGCTAATCAACTCGCGGTAGAAAATGGATCACCTGAAGGTTGTCGTGTTATTATTAATAATCGCACCATTGGTCTCCAAGAAGTAATGCATTTGCATGTACATATTTTGGGTGGTGATAAACCTTTAGGGCGAATGTTAGCCGATTCATCGACATCATTGCATCAGTAAAAGAGCGTTTGTCGTTTAATAAAAACGATGCCTCTCAACATGTTGAATGATTGTTGGTTTTGTTTTCTGTACTTTCTGTACTTATTTTAAGGAGCACAACATGGGTTTTGGTAGTCCTTGGCATTGGATCATTGTTCTTGTCGTTGTTATTTTAGTGTTTGGTACCTCGAAACTCCGCAATGTGGGTCGTGATTTGGGAGGGGCCATTAAAGACTTTAAAAAAGGGATGAATGAAAATAATCAAGACGAAAAAAACAAAAACAATCCTTCCATCTCGACCACAGCTTCACAAGACAGCACAATGAATGCGCATGAAGAAGAACCGGTTAACCGGCATACCACATAAACGCAATATAAAACCCTCTACATTGGACTTTTGTCGTCATGCTGGATATTGGTTTTTCCGAGCTAGCGGCTATTGGTGTTGTAGCGTTAATTGTTGTTGGTCCAAAACAATTGCCCACGGTTGCGCGTGTTGCGGGTAAGATGTTTGGGCAATTTAATCGTTATGTTTCGCAAATCAAAAGGGATGTACGCGATGAAATGGAAAAAGCCGAGCTGGCGGAATTGCGTAAAGAGTTTGAAGAGAGCTCCGAGTCAGTGAAAACTGCTTTTCAAGAGAACATTCAAGACGAGTTATTAGAAGCAGAAAACCACGTTCAATCTGCGGTGTCAGATTTTGATATCCATCAAGCTCATAACAATAGTAAAACAACGTCATCCGCTCAAAAAAAACCATTTAACAAATTATGACTATCCGTGATATTATGGTTTTTTGTGGATCGTGCTCCCAACGCCAAAGCGCATCTTATTGACGGTTTTGTCAATTCGACAGCTTATTTTCTGAACTGTAGGAAGGTGCCGCGCACACGCTTGGTGTGCTGGACAGAAAAATAAAGGCAATTTATCTATAGATGATACAGGAATGCTTCAAAAAGCAATCTGCAATAATCAGCGAAATTGAGCATTTCTTGTTTGGATTTGTTTTTATATTGGGGGGATATAAACCTTTTGACAATGAAAAACAATATCAGAAACAACCCAAAATATTTCATCTATCATCTTTATTAGGTCATAATCTTGCGCTATTTCTCTGATAGTTGATTAAGTTGCGCGACTTGCAACAAAATTCTTTCGAAGACTTGGCGCGGATTGAGCGTAAAAATTAAATGCCGCCGAAAATACACGAGTTCATCCATCAGATGAAAAAATTTCTCAGATGAGGCAATGCTTGTACGTGTCTGAACAATATGCGCATAAGGGCTAGGTAATTTAAGATGATGACAAAATTGATTGGTGAGCAACCGTTGTAAAATATCAAGCCAATCATCCAAATTGAGCATATGAGGCTCTATGGGTAGGCTTGTCGTCTCTTGAGCGATCTTGGCATTTTTTGTTTGTCGTTTGGACTTATTGAGTTGTGGTTTGATGGTGCTGCTTGCCTTCTGTTTAATTGAATCATCCATGCGAACCGCTAATGCCATCATGTTATTGCCTCGTGTTTCTGACATGGTCGCTTTAGCAACATCTTCAAGCAAATGATGATGCGCAAACCAACGCAGGGCTCTCATGGGCGCACCTGCGGCTAAAGACAGTACATGGTTGAGTGCTTCAGGTCCATGCGTTTCAGGGGATGATGCTTGTTTTGTGTGTTGTTCGGTAATCCAACGTTGTGCAAGATCAAATGGAGGAGGCGAGATGAATAATTCTCGACAACGGCTTAAAATCGTACTGGGCATTCTTTCTTGATGGTCGGCAACCAGCAAGAATACCAGATCTCGTTCGGGTTCCTCAAGGGCTTTTAAAAGCGCATTGGCCGCATGGCGATTCATGGTTTGGGCAGGCCAAATCACCACAACCCGCCGTCCACCACGAACAGAAGAAAGGTGGATAAAATCAGAGAGGTTTTGAATATCCACCATGCGGATTTGTTGGGTGGCTACCGAATCAGGAGCGCTTTTATTTCCCCACCAGGGGTACAAATCTGACCATTTTGCTCCAGGCATAATCCATCGAAAATCGGGATGCTGCCGTTCAGTCATTAAGCGACAGCTTGTACAGTGCCCACAAGGGGTATAGACGGAAGGCGTATTGGTGTTATCGATAGAGCTTTGGGGGGTGTGCTCACACAATAGCCAATGGGTGAGTTCAAGCGCGAAACCCGATTTTCCAAGCCCTTCACGTCCGTTGATCAATAAGGCTTGTGGATTGCGCTGTAGCATAGAGATGGCTTGTTGCCAAGCAGTTGGATAGAGATCGCGTGCAAACATTGTCGGCTCGATGTAGCAGTAAAACAGTTCTGTGTTTTAGAATGACTCTAGATTTTTTTGTTAAGGTTCAACGGTTTGCCAGCACGTATAAGAAGCCGCTCCAAATGCCCCGCCAATTGTGAACGGATATTGGTAATACTGGTCTCGCTATTGATACGAATGATGCGCTTAGGATCTTGTTGTTGACGTTGGTGATATGCTTCTCGTACGCGTTCAAAGAAACATTCATTTTCTTGTTCAAATCGATCATTGGGTCGTTTCGTATGGCTTTGTTCATGTCGACGTTTTTTGGCAACGACAGATGAGACTTCGAAAAAAAAGGTGCAATCTGGCATATTCGATCCTACGCTGAGATGTGTCAGCGCGTCAAGCGTACTATTGGCAATACCCCGCCCCCCACCTTGATAGGCATAAGTGGCATCGATAAACCGATCACTGACAATCCATGTGCCCTGCGCAAGTGTTGGTTTGATTACTGTTTCGATTAACTCATAACGGGCAGCAAAAACCAGTAATGTTTCGGTGATGGGATGCATGGTTTTTTGCAGTAACATTTCACGCAAAGTCTCACCAAGTGGCGTCCCTCCCGGTTCGCGTACCACAATGGCATCGATACGTTGATCAAGTAACCATTGTTTGATCCATTCAATATGCGTACTTTTTCCAGCACCATCAATACCTTCTAAACTGATGAAGCAACCGGATGTTTTAATGGGTGTTGACATCATTTTTTCTTGGTGTTTGATACAAGCCACTTTCTACAAATAATACAATAGATCAAACTCTTGAGGATTGGGGGAAAAGCTTCGGCGTTCATAAAACTTGAAAATCAACTCTACCACTTCTTCAGGAGAATCACTGATTTGTAGCAATTCAAGGTCGCCCTCATCAATCATTTTGTCGGCCAAGAGTTTTTCGCGCATCCAATCGAACAAGCCATGCCAAAATTCTTTGCCCATGACAATGAGGGGGATATGTCGAGACTTGCCCGTTTGCATTAACGTGAGCGCTTCCATAACCTCATCCAATGTACCAAAGCCACCTGGAAGAACCACATAGGCCATCGCGAATCGTACAAACATATATTTTCGGCTAAAAAAATGATCGAAGTTAAAATGAATATCTTGAAATTGATTATCAGATTGTTCATGAGGAAGCTTAATATTAAGACCAATGCTTGGAGAATGTCCATCAAAAGCACCTATATTTCCAGCCTCCATGATACCCGGACCACCGCCGGTAATAATAGAAAAACCGGATTCCGAAAGCAGCCATGCAGTTTTTCGTGCCAGCTCATAATAAGGCGAATCAGGTTTAATCCGCGCGCTACCAAACATGCTTACGGCAGGATGAATGTTTTTTAAGGTTTCTAATGCTTCGGCAAACTCAGCCATAATACGAATAATGCGCCAAGAATCTTGGCTCATTTGCAAACTTTCTTCCAATGACGCAGAAGTGGCATGCAATGAGGATGGTTTTATCATAATGAATGTTTGTAATAGACGGGTTAGGGGTGTACTAAGTGTGGTTCAATCTTTCCGCCTTGGTTTTCAATCAAGGTCTGTAATGCTTTAGGCATTGGGTAATTCAAACTCATCTTCAAAGCGGTTTGAGGTGCGATAAACCAACGATGGTAAATTCGTTGGTATTCTTTCGATTTTAGTACGGTCGCAATACTTTCATTAATTAAGCGTGTTAACTCGGGTTCGGTATTAAGGAGCGAACACGCATAACCCAGTGCTCCCAATGAGTTGACTCCCGCAACCCACTGATGAGGATTGGGAACTGCATACAGTACATTAAACAGTCGTAAGGCATCTCCGAGAATACCCAACGCTTGGCCTTGGTCAAGCATAATCGCCGAATATTGAATGATGGGGGATGGAATGATCCCCACATTTAAGTTTAACTCATCATTCAAACGCTTAAAGGCCCAGCGTTGAAAAACCCCTTCGTGCCCAATCAGTACTTTGCTGCGAATATCTTCTACAGTACGTATAGGTCGGTGCACTGAAGAAAGCACATGTACCGATGAGATGAAAAACGGATCTGATAGTGTAACAGCCTTTGGGCGATCGGAAAGGGCCAAAGTGGCGTTACATTCAAACGCAACGTCTCGGCGTTCTAATGCTGGAAAAGTCTTTTGATCATTTTCGGAGAGAAGCATTGGAATCCATTGAATTTGTAGTGACCCCACATCCAATTGAGACTCAAGCACTTTGACCATCTGCTTGGTAAAATCAATTGAAAAACCCATTGGTGGGCTGTCTTGGTACGTATGGCTAAACGGATAATACCATTTAACATAACCAATCGGAACAATACGCGTTTCGCGAATACGGTCCAACCAAGAGCGATAAAGATCTGTTCGATCAAAAATGGAAGATTGAGGCATCCATAGCCAAAAAAGTACTGCCGCACTCAGTATAAAGCCCAGCAGGATTATAGCTTCACGAATAAAAGAGCGCATGGTCAAAATTGCTATGGATTGCTAAACGTTGATCTTATACATAAAAAGTGCGGATCATGAAGACAAGCAAAACTACCCGATCGATAGGCGTTCAATGCAGCGTGGGAGAAGGCTCAAGCGTTTGATTGAGGGCTTTATCGTTTGTTAAAGTCGCTTGATGAATCAGCAGACGCCAACCATCTGGAGTGCGTAAAAAGACGTTAACAGCCAAAGTTTGACCTTTCTCGGTTTTATCATTGTCTTTCACCGTAATTTCTTCGGTAACATGATGAACAGCGATCATTACGCCATCGACTTGTTGATGAACGGTTACAGCAATCGAAAGCTGTCCAGAAGTGCTGGTTAATAGCTGAGCCCAACCCTCTCGTACTTGTTCATAGCCTGTTAATAATACTCCGGTGGGTTGCACGCAAATAATCTCTTCGTCAGGGGCCCATACTTCCATCATGGCATCTAGGTCACCATTGCTAAAAGATTCATAGAAGGCTTTTTCAGCTTCGGCAGGATGGGTAAAAATTTTTTTCTTAGGCATAAAAGGTTAAAGCGTTTCTAGAAGCTTCTGTAGGAAGGCGCTACCATTGCAAGTGACGCTCACGAAAAATACGCATCAAACATCCAGCTGTTTTTCTTGCGCTACATTTCACTCATGTTGGGGAGATTCACGGTCAAGACATCCATACAGTCGGCTGTCTAAACCCATACCGCGACAAAACATCAAATATCCAAGCCCCTCATTTTATCATTGTCTGCGATGAATGGTGGCGTGTTGCAGTATTACCTTGAAGAATATTTTAAAAATGGTATTGTAATGGAGTAACAAGAAGATTGTTTAGAAAACTCTTTTTTAAGGAACCTCTGATTGAATTTTTTAATTTGTTGTAAAAATCAAACACTTTGACAACGAATAAGTAAAAGTAGATGGAAAGATAAGACTTTGATGGAATTATAGGGTAATGTATGATTTTACAATGCCTTAGGAGTTGTTGTGCAATCGCTTGACCTCGCTTCTTTGGTTTATCTCCATAAAAAACACGTAAGGAATTATTTCTTGCGGAGATAGAAAAAATCTTTCCTTTAATGAACATAAAAAAGCAGGAGTAAAAAACAGAAGTGTATTGGGAGGAGTATGCATAAAAACACAGCCGAAGAAAAAGTCAGTGAGATTTACAAAATACAAAAACAAGAACCAATTGTCAATAAGAGCACGAGTAGAGCATGTGTTCAGAGTGATGAAAATCCAGTTTGGTGACAAGAAAGTAAGATACCAAGGAATCGAGAAAAACGCTCTCAAGTCTTCATATTGGATTGGATCAGAGGTATTTTAAGAATGTTCAAGGTATATCTCAATGCGTTCTTTCCCTTGCCCAATATTTTTACGTTTAAAACGAATTTCACCCACTTCCGAAGACCGGTCTGGATGAGTGCCGCCACAAGACACACGTGCAAACCCTTCAATTTCCCAATAACGGCGCTCATCACAAGAGCGCTCAAATGCACTGATAATAGGTAAATCAGATTGAACCAATGATTTAAGTTTTTGCTGGATCATTGGAAACAACGTGCCAATATTTTCATGCCAATAAAAATCAATACGCGCTTTTTCAGCACCAATATGTGCTCCTATTTTTTCAATGGGCGTATCCGCCAAATGTTGATACAGTATTTCAAGCACCAATTCAGCGGCAAAATGCAAGCGGCGCAAACGACTACGTCGTCTACCATCAATACGCATTAATACACTATCTCCTACCTTCCAAGGCGGGAGTTCACTTAACGAATAGATGATATTGTGTTGCTGTATTTTCGCATATCGTACGGGAATTCCTCCTATTTCTCCTTCGTCACTTTCTTGTCCGCCCGATTCGGCAAAAAAAATGGTACGGTTGACCTGTACATCATAATGATCAATGGCCGTAATATCGACCATAAAATCGGTACAATAAGGATCGCGCCAAAAATATTTATCCAGCATCATCAAATGAAGAGGAAATAGTAGAATGCGATTGATCGGTAAAATTCGCATAAAACGTTTGCCAAAAAGAATCGGTTTTCTTTTCCAACCATCGTGTGGTAGTATCAAATGCGCTTTGGTATTCAGATAAACCCAAACGTCCGGCGATGAGCAAAAAACGCAAGTATAACCAATAGGTGTTCAACACATCTGCTTCACAATATTGACAAATTTCGTCGATGTGCCCTTCGGAAAAAGCATTGGCTACAGCACTCCCCCCAATGCCTTGTTTACCCGGGAAACCACACAAAATTGCAAAATCGTCTAATTTCGCAAAATTGCGTCCATGGTAGGAAGCCAAAACATCCATCAAGTCAAGATGTCTGTATTGATAACGATTTAAATAATTGTTATAACGAAAATCTTGCCGATAGTCCCCAACATCCCAATAAGTGCGTGAAATAACCTGATGAATCATCGAGCGTTGTTGTAAAACAGGTAGATCAAATTGGCTCCCATTCCAAGTCACCAATTGAGGTGTGTGCTTATTAATGCCATCAAAAAATCTTTGTAGAATCTGTTTTTCGCTGTTTTTGGCATCTTGTATTGTATTGGAAGATGTTTCTGGCACTAAACTCCATAATCTAAAAGCAGATTCATTAAGATCAGCAAGTGCAATGCCAATCGTTACCACCTGTTGCAAGTGTGGTGGTAAAAAACGTTTTTGGGTATTGGTTTTATCATCATCTGGATAGCGTATGTGCCAAAATTTTTCTAAGGCTTCAGTATCTGTTAAAGCCACACATTCTGGCTCTAAGGTACGAATCCCATCATAATCAGGCACTGTTTCAATATCAAAGACGAGATGTTTCATAAAAAACTTACCCCACTTTATCACGATATGGGTCTGAAGAACTGGACATTTTAAAATATTCTTGAATATACGTACGTACCGCATCAGCATTTGCTTCAATGTTCATGTAACGCTGGGAACGTTGCAACAAATCATGAAGATAATTGAGATGCGATGGATAGGGGAGTTGTGGATCACCGAAAGACAGTCCAATCGCTTCTTGGATACAATCTGCAAATTTTAAGGGTTGAGCCGTTTCAAGCACAATTAGTTGTTCATCTGATTCTTGTAGGCGACACCCTACAGAAAACCCATCCGCCGTATGGGGATCAATCAAGCGATGATAACGTTGCCATGTCTGGCGAATACATGACAAGCGATCTTGATGAGTACTAAAGCCGCTGGCTAAAGCCGTATGGGGGTTTTGTGAAAAATTGGTAATGGCCTCCCATAAACCTTCTTGTTTAAAATCAATTTTTCCCTCATCGTTGAGATATTGCCAACAGGCATTGTGGCGATCAGGCATACGTCCACACAGATCAAAGACATAACGCTCAAAGTTTGAAGCCCGTGCAATATCCATGGAAGGGCTTGAGGTGGCTAAGACCGCTTCCCCTGCCCGGGGTTGGTAAATACCGGTACGAATACATTCTTCAAGAACGTTATTTTCGTTTGTTGCTACAATGAGACGATGTATGGGTAACCCCATACATCGTGCTACATGACCAGCATAAACATTACCAAAATTGCCACTTGGTATAACAAAACTGATATTGCGAAATCCAGCCTGCCATGCTGCACGATAACCGTAAAAATAATATACGGTTTGCGCCGCAATACGCGCCCAGTTAATAGAGTTGACCGTACCAAGATTAAACGATGTCTTAAACAAGATATCTTCGCCGAGTGTTTTTACGATACTCTGGCATTGATCAAAGACCCCATCTACCGCAAGATTAACGATATTCTGATCCATCAAAGAATACATTTGGGCTTGTTGGAAAGCGCTCATCCGCCCTTTGGGAGATAACATAAACACTTGAATCGCATCACGTCCGCGCATGGCGTATTCTGCCGATGATCCTGTATCGCCAGAGGTTGCCCCCAGAATATTTAAATGGCTTCCCGTTTGTTTCAATTGATAAGAAAACAGCGCCCCCAGCAGTTGTAGGGCAATATCCTTAAAAGCCAATGTAGGACCATTGGAAAGCTCAAGGAGCGCTAAATCATCGGACAAAAGCGTCAATGGCGTAATCGCATTGGTTTCAGAGGTATCCGCGCTACAGCTAACGAACCGGTCAGTATGATAAACATCCTGGGTGATGGTGTGCCAATCCTCAAGGGGGATATCAGGCGCTAGCGTCGACAAAATATAAGCTGCCACGTCGGCATAAGATATTGGTAAGTTTCGCCAATCAATGGATGGGTATTGATCTGGCACCATTAAACCACCATCACGCGATAAACCTTCTAACAAGGCATCAGAAAACGTCATAGGAGGCATTGCACCTCGCGTACTGATGTATTTCATAAGCGTCCTGAGAGATCTCTAAAAAATTCGAAGTAATTCGAGGTAATTCGAGGTAATTCGAGGTATTGTGAGTACGTTGTATGGTATGAGGAGGCGATCATAAAGATTAAAAACCAACAAATTATAACTGACTGGATCATTCTTCTATTGAGTTGGTTACGTTTTGTAGCCAGACAGATGTTGATCAAGAAAACGTTGGCTTTGTTTGAGCAAAGCATTCGAAGAGAAATCTATAGGATCTAAGATTAAAGCATGCTCTGTGGGCATATTGGAAGATGCCGTTATACTGCGCAGCCATGTCATTTGACGTTTTGCCAATTGCGCCGTTGCAATAACAGCACGCTCTGACAACATATTGCGATCAATCTCATCTTCCAAATACTGCCAAACTTGACGGTAACCAACACAGCGCATAGAGGGTAAATCTTTGTGCAGTGTGTATTGGGCTCGCAATTGCTGTAATTCTTCGACAATACCATCGGTGAGCATACATTGCCAGCGTTTTGCAATCGTTCCACGCAATATCGAACGATTGGTTAAACTTTGTGGCCAAAGAAATATACCCCGGTAATCATATGATAAAGACGATTTAGGCAAGCGATAATAGGTTGTGGGAGACATCCCCCCTATTTCAATAATCTCAAGGGCCCGACTTAAACGCTGACAGTCCGTAGGACGAATATGGGCAGCCCTTTCTGGATCCATTTGAGCCAAGCGTTGATGCAAGTATTTCCAGCCCTTTTGTTGTGCCATGTTCTCAATACGTTGTCGAATCATTTGATTTTGAGCAGGTAGATGATGTATACCATCCATGAGCACTTTAAAATACAGCATGGTACCACCCACCAACAATGGCCAACGCTGACGCGCATAAATTTCAGAAATGATCTTCAGACACGCTTGTCTAAACAGCCCTGCTGAATACGAGCCTTCAGGGCTTATTAAGTCGATTAAATGATGCGGAACGCGCTGTTGTGTTTGGATGGAAGGCTTTGCCGTTCCAATATGCATATCACGATAAACTTGAGCTGAATCAACACTGATGATTTCAAACGGATAATGTTTTGTCAATGCCAAGGCCAGTTGTGATTTTCCAATAGCCGTTGGTCCGGCAATAAAAAAGAGAGGGGGAGATTTCACAACCTGGCACAAAACGCCTATGGGTATTTCTAAGATAGTGTTTTATGATGGTGATGGAAACAAAAACAGTATGCTATTGTGAAAAGCCAGAAAAGTACATACCGCATTAATCACACAATGACTAACCCGTCATATACATGCCACCGTTGATATGGAGGGTCTCACCATTAATATAGCCGGCCATATCAGAGGAAAGAAAAAGCACCCCTTGGGCAATATCATCCGGTTGACCCAAACGGCCTGCGGGAATTGTCGTAATGAGGCGTTCTTTTTGTTCGGTTGACAGTACATCAGTCATGTTCGTATCAATAAATCCAGGCGCAATACAATTGACTGTAATGTTACGGTTTCCAACTTCTTGCGCCAATGAACGGCTGAATCCCCCAAGAGCAGCCTTGGAAGCCGTATAATTGGTTTGCCCCGCATTCCCGCTAGAACCTACCACAGACGTTATATTGATGATTCTGCCCCAACGGGCTTTTACCATACCACGTAATACCAAGCGGGATAGACGAAATACGGATGTCAAGTTGGTATTAATCACGGTATGCCACTCCTCCTCACGCATCCGCAGCAATAAATTATCGCGCGTCAAGCCTGCGTTATTCACTAAAATATCAATGGATTGGCCAGTACTGGATTCAATGGTTTTGATGGCAGCAGTACAAGATTCCAGATCTTCTACATTTAATGCAATGGGATGGATCTTTAATTTTTTTGCCTCTGCGGCTTTGATGCTATCATCCATATTGGTAAGACGTGTTGCCGACCCATAAACACAATGACCAGAAGCTGCAAGCGCAAGCGCAATAGCCTGACCAATGCCACGCGATGCTCCAGTCACAAAGGCAATTTTCATAATATTGATAAATTTAAACGATAAGAAAAAACCTAGAATGGCCTAATGATCAAACCCCATATTATAGACTATTTGATCATGACAAAAAGCCGTTCCCAGCAAGAATTGACTGATAGCTTCTTACCCATGGCCGGATCAGTCACTTAGATCGTATGAGACTATCTTGAAAAAATACTGATAAACTTATGCTTTTTGAAGAATGCCCTTACATTAAATTTAGCGCCTGTAGCTCAGTTGGATAGAGTGTTGGTTTCCGAAGCCAAAGGTCGTGGGTTCAAATCCCGCCGGGCGCACCATTTTTTCTATGGCATCCCTCTAAACATACATGTTGTGTTTGAATGATTGGTATTTTGGCAGAAAATCTATAAAACAGATAAAATGTGAGATAAAACAGCAGAAAAACAAAAATGACCTGAGAGAGGCACTTTTTCCTGGTATAAACCCTTCGATAAGTTCAGAGAAAGCAACAATGTTCCTATTTTAGAGTTTCTTCATAAACACCTTACTTCTTATAAAACCTTGCTCATGTTAACGATTCGTAATCAAGATTTAGTTGACAGCATTGCCAGCGCGCTACAACATATTGCTGTATATCATCCACTTGACTATATCACGGCTCTTGGAGAAGCTTGGCAACAAGAAGAATCACCAGCAGCCCGCGATGCCATTGCCCAAATCATTACCAATTCCAGAATGTGTGCCGAAGAGAAACGGCCTATTTGTCAAGATACAGGCATTGTGGTGGTCTTTCTCAAAGTGGGCATGAATGTTCGCTTTGAAGGCGACAAAACACCTCAAGCCCTCGTCAACGAGGGCGTTCGACAGGCCTATCTCGATCCCGACAATCCTCTACGTGCTTCTATTGTGAATCATCCAGCAGGAATACGCCAAAATACGCGCGATAATACCCCAGCGGTTGTTTATTATGAGCTTGTGCCAGGCGATCAACTTGAGGTCATGATTGCGGCTAAAGGTGGAGGGTCAGAAAACAAAGCAAAGTTTGCGATGCTTGGCCCTTCTGACTCCATTGTCGATTGGGTGCTTGATACTGTTCCCAAAATGGGTGCGGGTTGGTGTCCTCCGGGTATTCTTGGAATAGGCATTGGGGGGACAGCAGATAAGGCCATGTTATTGGCCAAGGAAGCCCTCATGGAGCCTGTCAATATTCACCCATTAAAACAACGTGGCGCACAAAATACCATTGAAGCTTTAAGACTAGAGCTTTATGAGAAAGTTAATCGCTTGGGTATTGGTGCACAAGGTCTAGGCGGCCTATTCACGATAGTGGACGTCAAAATTCGTGATTATCCCACACATGCTGCCAGTTTGCCTGTTGCTCTTATTCCCAATTGCGCTGCAACACGTCACATACACTTTCATCTTACTGGCGAAGGTCCGGTAAAACTAAAAACGCCAGATCTTTCTCAATGGCCCAATATCACATGGACACCTTCAAAGCAAGCACGCCATATTGATCTCAATACGATTGATCGAGAATCATTAAAAACCTTAAAACCCGGTGAAACCTTGTTGTTATCGGGAAAGTTGCTGACAGGCCGCGATGCCGCCCACAAACGTATTGTCGAGATGTTGGAAAAAGGCGAGCCCCTACCCGATGGGGTGGATTTTACAAATCGTTTTATTTATTATGTTGGACCCGTCAATGCCGTACGCAACGAAGTGGTAGGACCTGCCGGCCCTACCACGGCAACCCGCATGGATAAGTTTACCGAGATCATGTTGCGCAAAACAGGGCTGATTGGAATGATCGGAAAGGCAGAGCGAGGTCAGCAAACCGTAGACTTAATTCGTCAGCACTCCGCCGTATACTTAATTGCGATTGGGGGGGCTGCTTATCTTGTCTCGAAAGCCATTAAAAAATCAAAGGTCATTGCATTTGCGGACTTGGGGATGGAGGCCATTTATGAGTTTGAGGTCCAAAACATGCCTGTTACCGTAGCCGTAACAACCACGGGATACTCTGTACATCATGAGGCTCCCATACAATGGCAAAGAAAAAAACCACGTTAGCGCCATCGCCTATCCAAACATCTGTTCTCCAACACAATGTCTATAGCCGAAAAATTATAAAATGGTACTGTGTTGTTTCGATCCTCATTGATGTGCTATAAACTTTGTCGCTTACGCCTTGTGACATTTTAAAATTTGTCTCGCTGTATGAACACAACAGAAAAAATACCGGAACATATTGCCATCGTTATGGATGGTAATGGTCGTTGGGCACAAGAAAAAAACTTACCCCGCGCAGAAGGACATCGGGTGGGCAAAGAAACATTAAAACAACTCATACAACATTGCGTAAAGCGAAAAATTCCGTATTTGTCTGTGTTTGCGTTTAGCTCAGAAAACTGGCGCCGCCCAAACAAAGAGGTATCGGCATTGCTCAAACTATTTGAACACGCGCTCAGACAAGAAGAGAAAGACGAATGGACAACAAAGACCATTCAGATCAAATTTGTTGGCGATCTTTCGCATTTTCCGGCGGTGCTTCGTCAGATGATTCATCATGCCGAAAAAACCACGCGCCATAACGCGCAGTTGCGCCTGACGGTGGCGGTTAATTACGGAGGACGTTGGGACATTGTTCAAGCAGCGCGCGCAATACAAAAGGCGGATGTAGAGATTCGCGAAGAGATTTTTGCCCGTTACTTATCATTTCACGACCTTCCCGACCCGGATTTGTTGATTCGAACGGGAGGTGAAAAACGTATTTCAAACTTCATGCTTTGGCAATCGGCGTATAGCGAACTTTATTTTTCAGATGTTTTGTGGCCTGAATTTACACCCCATGAGCTTGATAAAGCCCTCATCTGGTATGCATCGCGAGAGCGGCGTTTTGGGATGATCCCAGGTCAAGTCAAAAATGTTGAATGAAATTCATGCGCCATGTATGTGCGTTGAATGCTCCTGCTCCTGATACCCCCTCACTCCCAGATAGAAACTTCTTATCCGATAACCGATGTATGTATTGGACCAATACAATGTATTGATATATAGCCGAAAAATGATAAAATGTCACTGTGTGGGACTAAACACGTTTAAATGTTCGGCAATTAGCTGATAAAATGGCAGAGGTTGGAAGCGTTGCTTGGCTGACGGGGGTCGGTCAAATCAAGAGTAGTTTTTTTAGTTAAAGGAGTTATTATGCAATACGACATGCACTATTATGGAACATATACGATGGCTTGTGCGGCAGGAATCCCTAAAGAGGATGCAACCATTATTGCAACTGCTGCACAGTGGGTAGATGATCAATGCGAGTATGATTTACAAGTACTCGACGATCACAGTGCAGTTGCCGGAGTGCCTACTGCCCACCATCCGCTTGATGCGGGGGAAAGAGCTTTTTTACCCGAAGATAATCAAGATAATGACACACGTTTTATCTGGATTCCATTTCATTTTTTGCCTGCTGGTAATGGCGATACTTTTGTTGAGAAAATCGTTTGTGATAAAAACAGCAAAGTGGCTAAAGCAATGCTTGAGCATTATCTTACAACACCTGTTGCACGTAGCCCTTTTAGTCTTTACTTAGCAGGAATTGCAGCCCATGTTTATACAGACACGTTTAGCCATTATGGCTTTTGCGGTCTTTCTTTACCAATTAATAAAGTTGAACCAAGCTCATTTGAGTATGATGAGAAACATAGTGACAACATTTTAGAGTATATTAAAAACAAAAGTCAGCACTTCGTTAATCAGTGTATAGCAAACTTAGCAGAAATTACGCCTTTGGGAAATTGCAGCCCATGTTTATACAGACACGTTTAGCCATTATGGCTTTGCGGTCTTTCTTTACCAATTAATAAAGTTGAACCAAGCTCATTTGAGTATGATGAGAAACATAGTGACAACATTTTAGAGTATATTAAAAACAAAAGTCAGCACTTCGTTAATCAGTGTATAGCAAACTTAGCAGAAATTACGCCTTTGGGACATGGCTCAGTCAACACACTTCCTGATCGCCCCTATCTTAAGTTTAGATTTAAATACGAAGATGGCCGTGACTCAGGATGGAGAGATAATCCGAGCACTTTTTTTGAGGCATGCGAAAATCTTTATCAGTTTTTTGGTAAATTTGCGCGTGAGCATTATGAGAGAAATGGGATTAACCCGACTCCATTTGAAGAAATAGCAGAGTCTATTAAAGAAATATTGGTAACAGAAGCTAAGGCCGAAGAACGGGTGAAGGCATGGACAACAAAAATGGGAGTTGGGGCATTCGCAAAAATAGCAAAATGTCAAGATTATAACCATGAGATATGGGGCAAGAAAAACCATATAGAACAATGTCGTAGGTTTCAACACGCAGCAGAATATCATCGTACCTATATTCTTCGTGTCTTACTACCAGAGTTTGGAGTCAACGTTGTATGAGTTTTTTATTAATCAGATATGAAAACATCTAGCCAAAAATTGCCATTTCGTGAGGCAATTAAGTATTTTCGTAAAAAACAGAATATCCCTTCTGCAACATGGTCAACGATTTGGCAAGAGCAACATAATAAATATTTTGTTGTGGCGGGGGCTATGCACGATGACCTTTTAGCCGATATTTACGGAGAGATAAAGCTCGCAATGCAAAACGGCACCGGTTATCATAAGTTTTTAGGTGATTAAAGATATCGCCCAAAAACATCGTTGGAGCTATAAAGGTTCTGCAGGCTAGAGATCACGCGTGATCTATGAAACAAACATACAACAAAGCTACAATGCTGGACGATGGACGCAGATTCAATCCAACAAAAAACTCAATCCATACTTACATATAAGCATTCCTCTTATGTTCGGAACCCACGCAAAGATCATCAAGCGTGGGACGGATTGGTGCTGCCTGTGGATGATCCGTGGTGGGACACGCACGCTCCGCAAAACGGCTGGGGCTGTAAGTGCTCGATACGGGCGTTATCTAGGCTTGATTTGGATGAGATGGGTAAGTCTGCACCGGATCAAGCCCCCAAAAAGGAATATGTAGATCGTGTGATTACACGCGATGGACGCAAAGAGAATGTGCGCGTGCCAAAAGGGATTGATCCGGGGTTTGCTTACAACTCGGGCAAAGCTTATCTTGAGCCACATCTTATCAGAGCACTTGATGATCGCTATCATAGCGTGTTGCAGGCACGCGGAGAGATTGTTGGTGCGATAAAACTTCGAGATATTGCCACAAAACCTGCGGGTAATCGAATGTTGCCGGCGGATATTACTCCAGATGAAGCTATACCTAAGTTTTTAGCGGAGTTCGGAGCCAGTAAAGGTAAGTCGGCAGTGTTTATAGATAAGACCGAGACAGCACTTACTATCAGTGAGCAGTTTTTTTATATTGGAAATACAGGGATTGAGAAGAGCCTGTTAGACCCGTCGAAGAGAACACGCTGTAAATATCTATTACTTTTAGCTGATACCATTAAAAAGCCAGCAGAAGTTTGGGGGCATTTCGAACAAGGGATCAAAGATAAAAAGCAGTGGTTTTATAAACGCCGCTATATGAATGTTTATGAGGTAGCTGGCAAAGAAAAATACTTGCTTGTGGTGTTTGAGTGGGGGAAAAATGGGTGGATTGCCAAAACAGAATTTAATTCTGTTAAAAATTATTTCAACAGACAGCGTATAGGAAAAATGATTGCAGGTGATAACCCCTAACGATTATCACCCAAAAACGCTCTCACAGGATGGTTCAAGTTAGGCACCAGCGCTCCAGCGTTCTCATGCAATACAGGGATTATAATGCAAATTAAGATTAAATACCAAGACAATGTATTGGTCCAATACATATTGCACTCTGGGTTATGGGTAAGGAGGTATGTTAGTGGAGAGACGGGGAGGTTATTTTTAGAGGTGACTTTCTTTTTTTGAGGCTTGGTCGATAGGTGAGGTCGTTGTGTGTTGTAGAACACTAGCCATTGTGTTAATTTCTTGTTAAACAGGGATAAGTCACAGAACAGCAAATCCTCGTGGTAATCCACAAACGATTCCTGGATGGTTCGGTTGAAGCGCTCACAATGCGCGTTCATCTTTGGGGTTCGCGGGTAAGTGTGCCAATGCACCCTCTCCTCTTTGTTTAGATACTCTGCAAAGGCCCCCTTAAACTCGCTACCGTTGTCGGTAAGAACTTTGGCTGCTTGCAGGTAGGGAAACTCAGAAACAATCGCACAATGTAACGCCTTGGCGCTTTGACTGTTGGCTCGAGTAGGTGCGAAGGAAAAGGCAATATGCGAGGCAGGATCTATCGCAGTGATTAGATATTTTTTCATCCCGTCACGTTGACGGACGATGGTATCAAATGCCAAGCACTCATTGACTTTTAGCGTGAGATGTTTAGGTTTTCGAGCAACGATATTACGTTTGAATGACCTAATCTTGCCTCGGGAATTAATGCGTTGCGGGGTGACACGCATTTTGTTTGGTGCTCGGGCAATGATTCGACCAATAGTGGAAACAGAGGGCAGATTGATGGTGTTGTATTGACAAAATGGAAAAAGCAGAGCAAAGAGTTTTTCTTTGCCTATATTGGGGTGTAAAGAACGCAGACGGGTAATTTCTTGAACAATGATGGGTGAATAGGAAGGTTGTCGTAGACGATGAGGTTTGGTGGTTTTTTTGCACAGGGCGGCAATATTGCCGCCCTGTGCAAAGAGGTTTGCTTTCCAAGAGAATAGGGTTCTTCTGGAAACATCGAAGGCATCGATGGTTGCGCTTAGTCCATACTTATCCCAAAAGTCGAGAATACGTTTACGTTTAGCGGCGGTGTTGTCCATATCTGCTTCCCTGAAACTTAGAGAAGCTATATGATAAAGGCCTTTTAATCTAAATCCAATATGTTGATACTGCATACTTTGCATCTTGATAAAAAGTGCAATATCTTTCTGAACTTATACAAGACAAAGAGCTTAAAAGGTTGCTACGACGTTGGCAAAAAGTCGCAGGCAATAATGAGAAGATAATGAATGCCATCGGCGAAAAGTGGTTAGCACTACATCAAGACCGACACGAAAAAGGACAGGCGCCTAATGGCAGTGCATGGAAAGCGCTTCGACCGAGTACATTAGCCCAAAAACGCGGACGCCATATTTTATATGAGCAAGGCGATCTGTTGCGGTTTATTTATCAAGCCAATGCAAAACGGGTTCGGGTTGGAACAGTCGACAAAAAAGCCAAGTGGCATCACGAAGGAACGAAGCCATACGTCATCAAACCCAAAAACAAAAAGGCGTTAAAGCTAGGCCCGAAAGTTTACAGAAAAAAAGTTAATCATCCAGGGCTTCCGGCAAGACCTTTGATAGGACTTCCAAATTCAGATAAGGAAGCCATACCACCACTGTGTGGAACTAAAAACCTATCTTCTTTCATGGCGATCTGCCATCGGCACAAAATGCCGTATCTTTTCGCCTGTAAACAATTGGCGCGGACGTCCAATTTTTAAATCGGGATCAGAAATCATTTCATTCCATTGGGCAATCCACCCCACCGTACGCGCCAACGCAAAAATCGCCGTAAACATTTCGACCGGAATCCCCAAAGCTCGCTGTACTATGCCAGAGTAGAAATCCACATTGGGGTATAGGTTACGCTCGATAAAGTATTCATCTTCTAACGCAATGCGTTCCAGTTCCATTGCCAGTTTAAATAAACGATCGTTTTTTAAACCCAGCTCACCCAAGACTTCATGGCAGGTTTCCCGCATAATCTTTGCGCGTGGATCGTAGCTTTTGTACACGCGGTGCCCAAAGCCCATTAATTTAAAGTTGCTGTTCTTGTCTTTTATTTTTGCGATGGTCTGTGGAATGTTCTCCACACTGCCAATTTCATCCAGCATCCTTAAACACGCTTCATTGGCCCCCCCATGCGCTGGCCCCCATAAACACGTCATGCCCGCTGAAATACACGCAAATGGATTTGCCCCCGATGATCCGGCAATACGCACCGTTGAAGTTGAGGCGTTTTGCTCATGATCGGCGTGTAAAATTAAAATACGCTCCAACGCCCTCACAAGTATCGGGCTTGGCTGATATTCTTCGCAAGGATTGCCAAACATCATATGCATAAAATTTTCAACATAGGATAAACTATTCTTGGGATACATAAATGGTTCCCCACGATTGTACTTATACGCCATCGCCGCTATGGTTGGAAGCTTTGCCACCAAGCGATCCGCAGAAATACGCCGCATATTGGCATCTGAAATATCCAAAGAATCATGATAAAAAGCGGACAAGGCCCCCACCACCCCTACCATCACTGCCATGGGATGCGCATCACGTCGAAACCCTGCATAGAAGCGCGACATTTGCTCATGCAGCATGGTATGGCGAGAAATCACATTTTCGTATTTCGATAATTCCACTTGCGTGGGCAATTCGCCATTCATGATCAAATAGGCCGTTTCAAGAAAACTAGAATGCTCCGCCAACTGCTCAATCGGATAACCCCGATACAACAAAATACCCTTGTCACCATCGATATAGGTAATGCCAGAACGACATGCCGCCGTAGACATAAAACCCGGATCGTACGTAAAGATTCCAGCTTGTTGATACAGGTTTCGAATATCGATCACATCTGGACCGATTGAACCAGATAAATGAGAAAACTCAACCGTCTGACCATTGGGCAACGTCAAAACAGCAGTTTTAGAATCATTGGCCGGTGTTGTCGTGGTTTTTGTGTTCATACTTTTCCCTATTCAATAAGAGGAACAATAGCGCTCTCGCACAGCATGGAGAAAAAACGCCATCACCATCGTTTTATGGCGAGACCGAACTGCCTTTGTATAAAGCGTTTCTCCATAGAAGCTGCTAAAATAGAGAAATGCAGTGTTGTTCCTGAGTTTATAGAAGGGCTGTACAAGGAAAAAACACCCTGCATCCAGCCCGTTTCAATGGTTCTTTGTGTTGCATCTCATCCATTTTAATGACTGGTGTTCGATCATAACCTACTCACAAATACTCACAAAGTGCAACACATAGGGGTTTTTAGAAGTCCCCCAAACAAAACGCAAAACTTCAATGATCATTTTTGTGATTCTTTCATGTCATTTCACACAAGCAGAAAGAATACAGAAGTTTTATTGACTCATTGTATCAAAAAAACCTTTAATCTAAAAAGAACAAGACAATTCAGTCACTCGGCATTTTCATCGCCAAGAACGTAAAAATATTGTCTTTATGAAAAAACTCCATGCAACATGCCACACAAAGCCCCATACGCAGGCGCATCATCGCCTATAGCGATTAAGATTCAATCATCGCTGTCGCCAATGTTCTTATTCGTTGATCTTCTTCGATCAGTTCTGAAACACTGTTGGCAACTGTTGAGGTAGCATACCGATTGAGCATGCTTTCATTGACGCGCGCAATATCCGTAAAACGACAGCGGCGTGCCAAAAAAGCCGAAACGGCAATCTCATTGGCCGCATTCAATACCAAAGGAGCATTGCCCGCCTGTTGCAATGCCTGATAGGCCAAATCCAGACAACGAAATGTCTGCCTATCGGGTTCTTCAAATGTTAATGTGCTCCACTGCATCGGCGTAACAGGTCGAACGGGTGCCACAATACGCTGCGGATAGCCAAGCGCATACGCAATGGGCGTGCGCATATCTGGCGATGACAGTTGTGCTAAAAAAGATCCGTCGTCATATTCGACCATCGAATGTACTACGCTCTGCGGATGAATCACCACTTGGACCTGATCCGCCGGCATATTAAACAAGAAATGCGCCTCAATCATTTCAAGGCCTTTGTTCATTAAGGTTGCGGAATCCACTGAGATTTTTGGCCCCATTTTCCATCGTGGATGATCACAAGCCAGCTCGGGTGAAATGTCCTTTAAATCGGCAGCTTGTTTTCCGCGAAAAGGCCCTCCAGAAGCCGTTAGCCATAGATTGCGTACGCCTTGATACGCTTTTTCTGACTGTGCCGAAGCATGATGGAACGGCAGGCACTGGAACAATGCATTGTGTTCGCTGTCAATCGGCAAAAGTGTGCTCGATGACTCACGCAACGCGGTATTCAATAGTTCCCCCGCAACGACCATCGATTCTTTATTGGCCAAATAGACCGTTTTGTGATGTCGAATCGCTTGATACACTGGGGCAATACCCACGGCACCCACCATCGCACACATCACGCCATCAATTTCCGGGTCATCCAAGCGTTGCAATACGGCCTCCATGCCCGCCTGTACCGAAATAGCCATACTTTCGCGCCGGAGCAGCTGAGATAAATTTTGCGCAGTTTGATCATCCGTCATGATGGCAAAGACCGGCTGGTGGGTTAAACACAACTGTGCCATACACTCGCTTTGTTGATGCGCGACCAAACCATAAACCCGGAACTGATCCGGGTGATGTTGAATCACCGATAACGTTTGTTGACCTATCGATCCGGTGGCCCCCAAAATCACAATGTTCTTCATCTCTGTCTTTTATTAAGGGTATTCATGGATCGGTTGCCATAAACCCAAAAAGCTAGTTTTTGCCAAAAAAGAATGTCTTCATTTCTTCTTGCAACAGTTTGCGCGACTCCGCATCCGATAGATTTAATCGATATTCGTTAATGATCATGGTTTGAGTGCGCAACCACATACCCCACGCTTCTTTTGAAACCTGCTCAAATATTTTTTTTCCCAAAGGGCCAGGTAATGGGGGCTTGGACAATCCTTCGGCCTCATGACCTAATTTTACACAATGAACGCTTCTGGTCATCGTTTTCCTCCTCGTGCAGATAAAACCATTTAATAAATGAAAGCTAAAGCATTGATCAACACAATACCATACGCCACCGGCAGAAAAGTCTGACTATGGTACAAACCCAACCACAGTGCGATAAATATCCTGATCTGTAACCCCCTCCGTGCCGATCAACAATACTTTTGATTGAGGGGTTAATTGCAGTTGTTCTGCCAGTCGTGGGTGCCGCGAAATCGCCATCAAAGCAGCCAGCCCAGCTACGCCTGACTCACCGCCATAAATCACATCATCCCCAAAACAACCGTATGCCAATAGCTTCATCGTTGGAGCAATAATATCATCGGCAATAAGCACAAAGTCATTCACCCCTTCTTTGAGAATAGGCCAAGCCAATAAAGAAGGCTCTCCACAGGACAGTCCAGCCATAATCGTTTCCGATTGAATGGGAGAGTATTGGTTGACCCCCACCATCATGCTGTTGTATATGCAAGGTGCCAAATCAGGCTCTACCACAATGATTTTGGGGCAGTCTTTTCCATATTTTTGCCATAAAAAAGCAGTTACCGAAGCAGCCAATCCACCCACACCGGCTTGAATCAAAACATGGGTAGGCAGCGGCGCGCTATTCCATAGGTCAAAAATTTCTGCCATCAGCACCGAATAACCTGCCATAACATCCGTTGGAATATGGGTATAACCCTCCCAAGATGTATCCGATACAACATACCCAGCATTTTGTTTGGCTTCTTTCAAACAAACACGCACGGAATCATCATAATCCCCTTCAACCCGGATGACTTGGGCACCCAATGCTTCTACGGCTTGCGCCCTTCCTGAGCTTACATTTTTGTGCATATAAATAGAACACGCACAACCAAACAGTTTAGCTCCCCAAGCCACAGAACGCCCATGGTTACCGTCTGTTGGTGTAACCACATGAATATCGCGCGTATCGTTTTTGTATTGACCTGCCAGAATGTCTTTTGCTTGAATATCGTGATTCAATTTTTTGGACAACAATTGACGTATTAATTGCAATACCGCATAGGCCCCACCCAAAGCCTTGAAGCTCTTCAAAGCAAAACGAGAATGTTCATCTTTATAATACACCGCTCCCACTTGACAAGCTTGTGCAAAGCCTTCCAGCTTAAATAGGGGAGTCGGTTTATAGCCCTGCCACGTTTTAATGGATTGCTGTGCCGCATCAAAAGCCTGTCTTGAAAGTATCTGCTCCAAGTGTTTTGGGTAATCCGCTTTACTGTCGGCTTGAGTATTGCGGAGGCCAGATAACGTACAATGCTCAAATATGTCCCACTCTACCTGATATGACATATCATGCCCCTTTCAAAAAACTTATTTTGTCTAACCCCATTAGGCAAGACAAATAAAGAGGCTATTTGAAATAGCGGAAAAAATCGCTGTTTGGATCCAAGACCAACACATCGCCGGATTGACCCAATCCATTTTTATAAGCTTCCATGCTTTTATAGAAGGCGTAGAATTCGGCATCGACTTGAAAAGCCTCGGCATAAATACGTGCGGCTTGAGCATCACCATCTCCTTTGATTTTTTGGGCTTTACGAAACGCTTCAGCCGTAATAATTTGACTTTTCTTATCCGCTTCGGCACGTAAGCGCTCAGATTCGGCTGCTCCCTTAGAACGGCGTTCATTGGCAACCCGTAACCGTTCAGCACTCATCCGCGCAAATGCCGATTCCAATACATTTTGAGGGAGTTCAACACCTTTTAAACGGACATCCACAATTTCCAATCCAAAATCTTTCAAATCGTTTGAAGCATCTTTTTGCAAGACGGTCATCACATCGTCCCGCTGACCCGAGACAAGATCACTCACACTGCGGCGTCCAAACTCCTCGCGCAACTGCGCATTGATAACCTGAGAAATACGACTTTGTGCTGATGGAATAGAACGCAACTGAGTATAAAAATGCCGTGCATTCGTAATGCGCCATTTCACAAACAAGTCAACCAACAAATCACTTTTTTCTTGGGTCGTAACACGCGTTGGCTCATTATCGTCCAAGGTCAACATTCGGCGTTCAAACATGAGCACCCGTTGAATCAATGGCCATTTGAAATAAAGACCTGGTGTTTTGACTTCACGAACGATTTCTCCAAATTGAATGACCAACGCCGTATTGCGTTGATCCAGCACATACACAAGGCTTGTGATAAGCATCAAACCAAAAATAAGTACCACAATCATTAACGACGTAATTACTTTTTTCATAATAAAATCCAAAATCTCTTAATGGAAAACAACAATAATATATTTAGCGGCTTGCAGAATATCGGCTTGTCAGACGATCCAAAGCATTTGACTGTAAAGATTGTTTTTCAGAAGCCGCTTGAGTCAAAAGAGCAGTGGGTTGATTGCCCACCAATGTATCCGCAGCCGCTTTCGTACTCAATGACGATAAAGACGAACTGAGGTTAATAAAGCTACGTGATTGAGGATCAATGATAACTTTTTGGCTTCGGGAAAGAACATCACTCATCGTATCCAAGTAAATGCGCTTACGGGTCACTTCTTTTGCCATCTTGTATTGATTGTATATTTGAGAAAACCGGCTTGTTTCTCCTTTAGCCCGTGCAATAATCGACTCGTTATAACCTTGGGCTTCTTCAAGCATGCGCGAGGCCCGCCCTTCGGCACGAGGCACAACATCTTGCGAATACGCCTCCCCTTCGTTAACTTGACGTTGACGATCTTGAGAGGCTTTAATGGCATCATCAAATGCCGCTTGAACTTTTGAAGGGGGACGCACCGATTGTAGGTTTAAGCGAATCACACGAATACCCACTGCGTAACGATCAAGCATCCCTTGCATGATTTCTCGGGCACGTCGAGCAACCTCTTCACGGTCTTCGTAAAGAACCTTATCCAATGTACTTGAACCTACCACCTGGCGCATGGCCGTTTCAGCCACCAAACGAACCGTTGTATCTGGCATGACATCATTGTATACATAATTGGGCGCATCAGCCACATCATACTGTACGGTATAGTGCACAAGCAAGATATTCTCGTCTCCGGTAAGCATTTGTATGCCGGGGACTTTAGAACTATTGCGATTGATACCCACTTCAAAGGTTCGTACAGAACTGAATACAACAATTTCATGCGATTGAAATGGATAAGGCAAACGCCAACTGAGACCCGGATCGCTGACTTTGGTATAGCGTCCAAACTGCATAACAACAGCGCGCTCGTTTGAATCTACCACGTAAAATCCAGACGTAATCCACAAAGCCAGCATCACGAATACAGCAATCCCCCCAATGATGGTAAAAGAAAGCGAGAAAAAACGATTATTGGGCGGTGGATCATCATCGGATCCCCCTCTTTTTTGATTTGGGAGCGAACCAAACAAACTGTCCACTTTTCTTTTTAAATCTCGGAACACTTCATCAAGGTCTGGAGGACCTGCTTGGTTTTCCATCGGCGAATCATCAGAGGCTGTAGCGTGACGACTTCTGCGCAGCCACTGCCAACAAAGTAATAAAGTTCGTTTCATTAAAGCTTCACAACAAAAAAACTGAAATCAGTCAAAAAGGAATAAAACATGAATGGAAATTTATTCATGTTTCGCAAGATGTGTATTATAACCTTAAAATAACTTCTCTCGTCGTTTTTGCCTATATCAAGCCTATGCTATAGAACCCCACTGCAACTCATTGTCTATGCCGGTCAACGTATACGACTTTTGAATGCTCTTGATGGCGAGCTTTTTACGCTTTTTAAGTTCGAAACCTCATCATCAATATACATAAGCTATCTATTTCAGCTATAATCACTTTTGTTTATGATTGTTGTTGTGTCATTTGCTACCGTTTACTACTTCTAAACGACCGCTCACAACATGACAAGACAAAAAAGCGTCGTCTTTGGTTTATGCTTATCTTGGCTCATAGGCATTTTTTAGCACAATGCTCTTCTAAAAAATATTCTTAGAATATTCTTAGAATAGCGTTTTCAGCCTTTAGAAAACACCTTGAGCGTTTTCAACGCCTTAACATTTATGAAGATCAGGCAGTTTTTGATAGAATCGAGTACGTATTTCAGAAAAAACATCACTTTATCCAATGGGTGCGTTTTGGTAGTCATTGATAGTCTATACAAAAAGCCATAACGCCATAGCCAAAAAAACGATGATTTATCCTGATATGACAAAAACCTTATAGGGCGCCCGTTTACCGACTTGTTAATTTCGAATGTTCAGAATAGTAACAGATGCCCAAACCACTATTCTTAATGTTATTTTTTAAACCCGCGAAGAAGAGAATTTTTTGAACACTGCGATTGACTTGTTTCATTTGTTTCCCCTCAATCGCATTCCTTGAATAGACCCATTTTCTCAGCACTCGCTGCTATTTATTTTGTTTTTTTATCGCTTGCCGATAACTTTTTTTGTATGACGCATTGCTTTCCTAATAGATAATTTCCTAAAGCATTTCAAAAATTAATGTATCTAACGTATCTCTGATCATGTTGTACCAAAAATCTATGAACATTTTATACCAACCCCTATTGCCTGTATTGTCATGGCGTGGTTTGGCATGGTTCACTGGTACACTGGACTTTTCTAAACGATTGCGCTCTCGTCAATACATCAAGAAGCTATCCATCATAAGCGATTGGAGTATTCATGATGAAAAGAATGTTAATCAACGCAACGCAGGCGGAAGAACTGCGCGTGGCTGTTGTCGACGGCCAAAAATTACTTGAACTGGAAATTGAGTTTCCCCTACGCCCTGAAAAAAAATCCAATATCTACAAAGGCATCATCACCCGTATAGAGCCTAGCCTTGATGCGGTTTTCGTAGACTACGGCGATGAGCGCCACGGTTTTTTACCCTTCAAAGACGTTTCAGCACGCTATTTTAAAGAGGGGCTTGATCCTCATCGTTGTCGTGTGGGCGACGCATTACGCGAAGGCCAGCCCCTAATCGTACAAGTCGAAAAAGACGAACGCGGAAATAAAGGGGCCGCTTTATCTACCTACATCGCATTGGCAGGGCGTTACGTCGTACTCATGCCTGCCAACCCACGCGCCGCTGGTGTTTCTCGACGTGCCGATGCAAATTCACGTCACGAAATGCGAGAAATTCTTGATCAGCTTCCTGTTCCTAAAGATATGGGGTTAATTATTCGTACCGCAGGAATTGGGCGAGATATTGAAGATATTCTCTGGGATTTTGATTACCTCAAGCAACTATGGCAAGCCATTGTGGATGCCACCAAACGCCAACAAGAGCCCGGCCTTATCTATCAAGAAAGCAACCTGATCATTCGCGCAATTCGTGATTATTTTCAGCAAGACGTGCATGAAATATTGGTAGATACACAAGAAATCTATGATCAAGCCTTTGGGTTTATGTCTTACGTCATGCCTCATTTTTCACACCGCATCAAACTGTATAACGATGACACCCCTCTTTTTTCACGTTTTCAGATAGAACAACAAATTGAAACCGCTTATGCCCGTCAAGTAAACTTGCCCTCTGGCGGCTCCATCGTGATTGATCGCACAGAGGCTTTGGTAGCCATTGATATTAACTCAAGCCGCTCTACCCGCGGTCAAGATATTGAACACACTGCATTAACCAATAACTTGGAAGCCGCCGAAGAGATTGCACGTCAACTTCGCCTCCGAGATTTGGGGGGATTAATTGTGATTGACTTTATTGATATGGAATCACAACCCAATCAGCGCAAAGTGGAAAACAAAATCCGTGAAGCCTTACGTTATGACCGAGCCCGTGTACAAATGCAACGCTTATCACGCTTTGGCCTCATGGAGTTATCGCGCCAACGTTTACATCCAGCACTTGGCGAATCCAGCAATGTAATCTGCCCCCGTTGCGGCGGCGAAGGCAGCCTGCGTAGTAACGATTCGTTCGCTTTGCAGGCCTTGCGAGAAATTGAAGACGAAGCCTTGAAAGAAAACAGTGGGGAAGTACGTATTCAATTGCCTGTAGAAGTTGCCACATTTCTTCTGAATGAAAAGCGTAACGATATCCACCGTATCGAATTGCACAACCGTGTCAATATCGTTATTATTCCCAACAAATATTTAGAAAGCCCTAACTATCGAATTACGCGATTGCGTCACGATGAATTAAACACAACCGATAACGAAAAACAAAGCTATCAATGGGCTGAAGAATTAAAACCAGAAGAAGAAGCAGACTATCGACAATCAAACCCGACCATAAAACAACAAACCCCTGTGGTGAAATCCTTTCGTCCAACAAACCGAGCGCCTATCAGACCCGCCAAGCAAGATCAGAACAAAACCACTTTTTGGACAAAACTCAAAAAATGGTTTTTCGAAGACGATAGCCTAGAAGTCAAGAATACCCCCATCAAAAAGCACCCACCTACTGCCTCTGAAAAATCCAGCAGAAAGCCTAATCATCATTCTCCTCATCGTACACGTTATCACGAACGGCATGACAATGCTCAACAACGCAATACATCTAAGGAAACACCGTATTCTCGAGGAAACCGCCAAAACAACAAAGAAGAACCACGCCGTGAACACAACCCACGCGAGGGGCGTAAAAATCAGGATCGTCCAGAAAAACGTTTTGATTCTTCTAAGCCATCAGGTTATAACCCCACTGAAGCAAAAAATGATAGAGGTGTTCCAAAAAACAAAAACAATCTGCCCTCCTCGAAATCCGATAGCTCAACGATCCAGCATTCTCGCGAAAATCGTAATGCCCATGATGATAATGGCCCATCGACCAAAAGGCAGCAAGAAAAAGCTATGAACGGATCCAGTGTCTCCACCACTTCTCGTCATTCGCGCAACCTTCGAGCCAAACAATTTGGCTTGGAGCATCAAACACCACCACAAAAAACGACATATACAACACCAAAAGAGTCTAAAACACCGCCTACCAGTGATCGTGACGATAATCACTCAAGTATTTATAGTCATCTTCCTACCGAGTCTACCACCAACACTTTAAAAGAACCTGTCAGTCCTATTGTTGAAAATATTCCCCCCTCTCCCCCCCATAATACAGACAACACACCGCAAGAAAAACCACCCATGATCGAAAAGACGGCACACGAAAGAGATGATTCATCGAAAGAAAGAAGCCCAATCATAGAGAAACATACTGATACTGATCAAGCGGTTTCTAACACTGAAAAACTTTCTGTAGATGATACACAAACAAATACATTTGACGGCGATAAAACCCAGCTTTTGCCTGAACGTCCTCCGTATGAACAAAGCCTGCCGGAGCATCATCCACAAGAAAGTACACACAAGGTACCTCTTAATCTTGAAGTCACACTGCCCTCACATCTAAAAATGGTGGAGACCACAAGCCCACTGCCAAATACCAATACGCTGGACACACACAATGCCCAGTTGGGGCGAGCACTGGACGACGCGCTCTCACCTCCTCCAAATACGCCACTGAAGCAAGTAGAAACACAAGATCACGACAACTCCAAAAACAACCCCCAGTAGCAGTTTCTAAAAACATTCCATGCAATTAAGGAGGAGTTAGTCCAACAAATATTTGCGTTGCAACAACGTGGTGAGTGTAATGTATACTTTTTGTGCAATGGACAGCGACGTTGCCGTCTCTCCTGTTTCTTCATAAACCGTGCGTATATGCAGGTAGAGGCGTCGGTAAATACGTCCCATAACAATGCCTGAGTACTGATGATGCCATTCATCTTTAGATAGCGTTTTTAACGCTTCGTCTGCTTCGATAAAAGCACTGTCCACTTTTTCGCAAAAAGCAGCCACCACAGCTGGCGTAATGCTCACCTTCAATGGAGATTGCACACAATGGCTATATGTACTGTCCAGTTCACCCGGCCATACACATCGTGGAATATAAATACGATGCCGCGCTGCATCTTCATGGATATCACGCAAAATATTAATTAACTGTAATGCACGACCCAATGCTGTCGCATACACCATGATCTTTTCTTCATGATCAGGCCTGTAGCCAAAAATGCGTGCCGACAACCGCCCAACAACCCCAGCCACCAAGTCACAGTACTCAAAAAGTTGCGGCCAATCTTCATAGGGCTTAAAATGTAAATCCATCAGCATTCCATCCAGGACTTTCTGCAAATCACTATAGGGTAATTGATAATCTTTTGCTGCATCGGCTAAGGCCAATGCGATAAGGTTCTTAGAAGGATAAGCCTTAGATGGTGTTTCTGGGGTGCCTTGCTCGGCAAGTGTCAAAGTCTGTCGCCATCGGTCAATTTGCCGATGCGCTTCTATCTGATCATCAAGCTGACACGTCGCATGATCGATAATGTCATCAACTTCACGACAAAATGCATAAAGCGCCAACATAGCGCAGCGTTTTGGCTTGGATAAAATTAAAAAGCTATAGTAAAAGCTGGAGCCACTGCTTCGTACATATTGTGCACAGTATTGCTGTGGCGTCATAAGAAACGGTTGGGAATGAAATGTTCTACTGGATACACAAGAGCGCGCTTGAACATGCCAAACCAATCTTTTGAATGTAGGGTGGGACGATGACGAAAAACATCGCCTCGTACAGCTTCAATTTTATCTAAAATCAGCAATCCCCCTTCAATCACAAGACGCAATTCAAAACCAGCCCGCCCACCAATCATAGACGACAAACCACGACCATTTTCTATCAAGCGACGTGCTTCATCACAAAGCTCTTGTATCAGCCTGCGCCAAGCATCATTCGTTGGAAATTGTGATGAAAAAAGAGCAATAGAATCTTGCCCATCTGCGCAAAAGCCATGTTTTTGCAAATAATACGCTGGAATATAAATACGCGATTTTTGCCAATCCAATCCAATATCCTGCCAAAAATTAATGAGTTGTAAAGCAGTACAAATTGAATCCGACTGCCGCAATGCATCTTGTTCATCATGTTTACCATACAGGTAAAGCAAACAACGACCAATGGGATTGGCCGAACAGCAACAATAATCAAGCAGCACTTTCATGTGCTCATAACGTTTTACACCGACATCTTGTTTAAACGCAGCAATCAAATCTCGCAGATAATCCGCAGGCAACCCTTGTTGACACAAGCGCGCCATAGGGGATACAACAGCCTGCCAATGCGTATCTTGCTCGACTGTCTCATTCACCAAACAGTCTTCAAAATCCGCGAGCAACGATTGAAGGTTCAACAAGCGTTGTTCGTCTGAGACGAACCCCTCATCGGCTAAATCATCTGCCACACGCGCAAAACGATAAAGATCTGTAATGGGCTGGCGCAGTTTTGCCGGCAGTATCCAAGACGCCACCGGAAAATTTTCATAATGTCCCACCGAATGCTCTGAAGCCGTATGCTCTAACATATACTGACCTTTAGGATATTCTAAAACAGCGGACCCAGTTTTTTATAGGCAGAAGAACCCAATACGCTTATTTATTCTTTGGCAGGTTTTTCAGAAAAATATTTCTCAAATTTACCGCTCTGGTCTTTATAATCATCCGCATCGGGCGGTGGGTCTTTTCGTTGGTTGATATTGGGCCATTTTGCTGCATATTCAGCATTGAGCTCTAGCCACTTGGGGTCTGCATCACTGTCCGATTGAATCGCCTCACAAGGACACTGTGGCTCACATACAGCACAATCAATACATTCATCAGGATTGATCACCAGCATATTTTCACCTTCGTAAAAACAATCCACTGGACACACTTCTACACAATCTGTATATTTACACCTAATGCACTTATCATTAACAATAAAAGTCATACAATTATCTCCATGAATCAAATAGACCATTATTTTAGCCGTATTATGGCAAACTTCACTCACTTATATTTGCATATTTACCCGTCAGCCCGTTCGTCATTCCCTTATGTACCGAGCCCGTAGGATTCCTCTAAATTTAAGGCATTTATCACATTGCTCATACATGAAATAACGTTCATGAGCAATTATGTTGCTGCTACACGCAGTTAAGTGGGTGTGCACTTATGAGTCGAATTGAACATGATGGTTTGTTGGCTTTTGCGCTCCATCTTTTCTGTATCTTTATAATGGATTTTTAGAGGTGCTCTTAATTGCATTTTTAATAAACAATATCAATAAACTCATCATCCCTCCAAGTAGAATAGACAAAAACGCTATTACGCTAGGATTTGTAGTATATTCTATTCCAGCTGACATAATGTCAAAACGCGCTGATTTAAAATAAGTTTGGCTTTGGATAGGAGAAAGTTGAAAAGCTGCGATGCTCCTATCTATCTTCGAGTTTTGTTCGATCGTTCGTTTTTTTATAATCAAATCAAGTAGATCTGGTATAAAGGCATCTGTATTTTTGCGCGTTTTTATCAAATCGATTTCTTTTTCAATGGCTTCATAGCCACGCAAATAAAATGGACTATCGGTTTTTACGTTCGCAACAAAAGAAGTTGTAGCACTAAAAGGTTGAGCTTCAATCGTATTCTTTTGAATGTTTAGCGCATGTGCTATAGAAGCCTGTTCTAGCAAAAATTCCAGTCTATTTGAAGTCTTCGTTACATAATCATCTTTTGCATTTTTCACCGCCTTTTCTATATCTTCAAGGGTATATTGATTGACTTTTCGATTAATTTTAACTTTTTCCCAAAACTGCGTTTCTAGAAATTTTCTAACTTTTTCATTGGATGACAACAGTGTTTTTTTCAAAACAGAAAGCAACTTTTTCTTATCCATCGCGCCTTTGTATTCGATACGCCAACCCTTATTTTGTTCTAATTCTTCTCTATTGATTTTATTGTCCAAGTTTTCAGGCACACTTACTGGTTCGAGTATTTTAATTTTAAAATCATAGGCCATACGAAACAACGCCTCTTGGTAATCTTCCTCTGTCTCGTAGTCTTCACGCTCGATCAGTTTGGAGGATTCTATTGCGTCGATAAAGCTCTCTCGTTCTTTTAATTCTTCACTCAAGAGCCCTAGCAAGCTATTTGGGGAGACCTTAAAAAAATCTATTGCATTCAATTCAGCATAGCTATTAAAATTAAAGGTTGAAATGGGTGATAAGGTAAAACCAACACTGTATTTTTGAGGGACAAGATAAATATAAAATACTCCCAATAAAAAGCTGAGTGTTGTTATAGAAGAAATAAGCCATTTACCTTCCCAAACACTAACGAGCAATTGCCGTAAATCTATTTCATCACTCTCACTGTAAGGTAGTGATGTACTGCTTTTCTCCATAAAAAATCATCCTATAAAGTTGTTAGATGTTATGTCCAATAAGATCATCAATTGACCTTTTAAGCAATTTGGGTATTTCTCATACTGTGTTTTCATCACCTGAAGATAGTTCATACCCCAATACCTTTTGCTGTATTTCGTGATTATAAACCATCACATCATTTGTGATGGTTTCTTCAAAGCTTTTTTATGAGGTTGGATATACTCAGTTGTGATAATATTGAGATGGCGCGAAAAAGTAGAAACGATAGATTCGCGAAACAGTGATCCTTGCTTTGCGCAAAAGGATAACTCTTTTCAAGGACAGCATAATACAACACTGTGTACCAGAAAAAGTCATATAATATCTCCATAAATCAAATAGACCTTTGTTTTAACCCTATTTATGGCAAACTCAACTCCCATACATTTTCAAGTTGACCCGTCAGCCCGATCGTCGTTCTCTTATGAAAAAATCCGTTCTGTATCAAGCACTATTCTTATGGATCATCATCACGCTCATCCACGATGGAGCAGCAGTAGAGTCCGCCCATAAGCCCCTGTTTTTAATCATTGGAAAACAAAAACTACAGATAGAGATTGCCAATACACCTGCACTTCGTGAGCGTGGATTAATGTTTCGCAAAACTTTAGCAGACGACCATGGCATGTTGTTTGTGTTTCCGCATGCAAAGCCTTATTGTTTTTGGATGAAAAATACCTACGTACCGTTAACGCTATTGTTTATTGACGATGCGGGTATCATTCAAAATATATACGATATGCAGCCCAAAACCTTAACACCCCGATGTGCCAACGTTCCGGTTCGATATGCTTTGGAAGTTAATCAAGGTTGGCAAACACATCGCCAATTGCAAGCCGCCAAAAAAATTCATGGACTCATTCCATTATTTGCTTATTGATTTTGATTGAGTTGGCTTTCAATATCTTTCTACCCGTCTTTTAATTCAGGAGCTCTCGTGCCTCGCCGTAACATCCCCATCCATCAAATGAATGTTGTTCCCTACATTGACGTTATGTTGGTGTTGTTGGTGATTTTCATGGTCACCGCGCCTTTGGTACAAACCACCTCTATAGAGCTCCCTCAAAGCAGCGCGCCTGTTCCTACACAAAAACCCGAAGAACCCATTCGTATTGAAATGCTTACAACAGGAAGCTATAAAATTACCCTTCCCAATCAAAAAGATATGCTGGCAAAAAATGACACCGCATTGCTGGAGACTTTAACCTCATTGCTCAAGAACGAAAAAAACACATCTGTTTATTTTGCCGCTACTCCTGATACTTCTTACGGAAAAGTCATCGAAAAGCTGGATATTTTACGTACTCTCCCAAATATCAGGCTATCCTTGCTCATGCAAAAAAAATCGTCATAATCCCTCTTCACTGTTTTATCTTAGAAGATCATCTATGCGTTGGTTACCTGAAGACCCTTCATTGCAGCGCCGTTACAGTATTTTTTTTACACTGCTGGTTCACTTTGTCTTAGCAATATTGCTCTTTTCACAAATACAATGGCAATTGACGCCCTCTGGTGAGGAGTCCGTGGAAGTTGTCTTTGAGCCTTCCCCTTCTCCCGTTGCGCCAAAAAAAGAACCCATAAAATCCACATCTGCTCCAAAAAATCTACCCAAAATCCAATCTAAAAAACAACAACCTAAAACCCAGCAAAAAAAAAGAACCTAAAATCACCTCCACTGTTTCGCCTAAACCCAAACCTAAAACCTCCCAAGTCAAAAAAATAAAGCCAACAACAAAACAAGTCTCTGTGATACAAAAAAAACCGTTGGCAAAAAAAGACGCGCCGAAAAAAAAATTGCTAGAAAAGCCATCACCCAAAAAAGAAGCCCCAAAAAAACCTCAAGTCAAAAAACAAAAAAAGCCCGTCCCGCAAAAAAAAGCCGTCGTAAAGCCCACACCCAAAAAACCAAAGGCCCTAAAACCACCATCCTCCCTCAAAAAGAAAAAACGCTCAAAATCAAAAGCTGAGGCAATTACCAACGATGATGTGTTAAAAGCCCTTATTGCACGTACCACCAATATGCCGTCAACCGAGCCTATGCCAGCACTTGACCTCCTCCCATTAACAAAATCATTGCAAACGCGACCAGACCCATCTTTATCATCTTCCCCCAAACAACCCTCAACCCATTCAAATTCTTCGACAAACTTAGCAAAAGATAGCGCTAAAGCATTAAAAAACTATGTCAATAATGTTAAAGCCAAAATACGGAGTCGTTTAAATTATCCAGCCGGTATTTCAAGCAATCCGCGCGTTGTTTTATTGATCACCCAAAACAAAAACGGAGAAGTCCAATCCGTAAAACTCCTCGAAACCAGCAATGTAAATGCTTTTGATGAAGCCGTGGTTCGTGCAGTACAAGCAGCAAGCCCATTACCACTGCCATCCAACATGGAGTTGTTTCAAAATAAGGTGCGTATTGTATGGCAACGATTTAAATAAAGCAGCCTCCATCTAGAAGCTCAAGAATATTATCCCACTATGACTTATGTTTGTGTAAAAAGTCGCGCGCTTAATGGCATTGAGGCTATCCCGGGTCGCGGTAGAAGTAGACCTATCGCCGGGGACAGGTCATTTTACGATGGTAGGCTTACCAGAAGTTGAAGTACGTGAGTCAAAAGATCGGGTACGTGCAGCCATTATCAATTCACAATTTGAATGGCCGTTAGGTAATTTAACCATCAATCTTGCCCCTGCTGATTTACCTAAGGAAAGCGGACGATTTGATCTACCTATAGCACTGGCTATTCTTGCTGCCTCAGGTACGATTTCAGCCACTGCGCTTGAGCAATACGAGTTTGCTGGTGAGTTGTCGCTTTCCGGTGCATTGCGCCCAATACGCGGTGCACTAACCATGGTATGGCGCGCAATAGACACTCAACGTACTTTTGTATTGCCAGAAGAAAGTGCCAAAGAAGCGTGTTTGGCTGAAGGGGCCAAGATCATTGGTGCCAAACATTTGTTGGCTGTTACAGCCCATTTACGAGATATTGAACCCATTGCGTTGATGCAACAAAATCTTGCTCACCAACCTATCTATTACCCTGATCTACGTGATGTTAAAGGGCAATTGCAAGCCAAACGAGCACTGCAAATTGCCGCGGCCGGGCAGCACAATTTACTGATGATTGGACCCCCAGGTACGGGAAAATCCATGTTGGCACAACGTCTTCCCAGCATTCTGCCATCCATGACCAACCATGAAGCATTAGAGTCTGCTGCCGTACAAAGCCTAACACAAAATCTACTGATGCACAAATATTTTCGCCATCGTCCATATCGATCACCACATCATACAGCTTCTGCCGCTGCTTTGGTCGGTGGCGGAACCAACCCGCGTCCCGGCGAGATCTCACTTGCCCATCATGGCGTGTTGTTCTTGGATGAGTTGCCAGAGTTCGATCGACGTGTACTGGAAGTCATGCGCGAGCCCATGGAAAGTGGTCATATCACTATTTCACGTGCCGCCCACAAGGTTGAATTTCCAGCACGCTTTCAGCTCATCGCGGCAATGAATCCATGCCCGTGTGGCTACTATGGGCATCCTAAACGAGAATGTCTATGTAGCCATAAACACATTGCACAATATTCACGAAAAATCAGTGGACCATTACTCGACCGTATAGACCTTTCGATTGAAGTGCCTGCGCTCTCAAGCTATGAGCTACAACGGGCTTCCGATGGACAATCCAGTGCTGAGATACGCATACACGTTGAACAAGCATTTGAGCGGCAAATTAAGCGACAAGGTGTTTTAAATGCGCAATTAAGCTCGGCACAACTCGACCAAGTCTGCCCGTTGCAAGAGAGCGAACGCCAGCTACTCTCGAAAGCTATGGATCGTTTGGCACTCTCTGCCCGTGCCTATTACCGCATTCTAAAAGTAGCCCGTACAATTGCTGATTTAGAGGTCATAGAAAACATTCAGGCTTCTCACATAAGCGAAGCCATACAATACCGCCGCACTCGTTTATTTAAAGCCTAGCTGTACCGTACCGTATAATTATATCCCTAAAAGGAGTTATTCTTTGTTCAGAGCAAGGCAAGTTCTTAAGTGCTTCATTCACGAGATGGTTGAAAGGAGCCCGTAGGACGACTGGAAACCATCTCGTGAATTTATCATTTTCCCATAACCCATCTCAACATGATCTCCACTATGCACATCCAACTTCATAAAAATGCCCGTTCTACTCCCGCTATTCGTCAGGAAATACAGAACGCTCAAAAACATATCAAAAACGCTCAATTGGCTCAAAAATATGGTCTACACCGCCATACCGTCTCAAAATGGCGAAAACGACGCACCGTTGCCGACTCATCACACCAGCCGCATCACTTTCACGCCAATATGACAACTGCCCAAGAGCTCATTGTTCTCGCTATTCGCGAGATACAAATATTTCCTGATGTTACCGCTTGACGATTTGTTGGCTGTAATCCATGAGTTCATCAACCCTACCGTTTCATGTTCAGAGTTAGCCCGCTGTTTACGCCGACACAAGATTCCCAATCTTTACCATGCATGCCATACGCCTTCAAGAAGAAAAAGCAGGTAGCACTCAACATAAATCTTTTAAAGACTACGAGCCTGGTTTTGTCCATGTTGACATCAAGTATTTGCCTGTGATGCCTGATGAGAAGCGACGAAAATATTTGTTTGTTGGCACCGATCGGGCAACGCCTATGTGTGCATACGTGTGTCTATGTAGAAATATGATCCGATAAAAGTGCCAGTAACACAACAGGCTTCTCTGAAGCGTTTGATTGAAAAGGCTCCTATTATTAAACTTTTAACAGATAATGGTAAGGCGTTTACAGATCGTTTTTGTGCTACGGGAGAGTGCAAACCAACAAATCATCATCCATTTGATAAAGTGTGTGTTCAGGAGAATATTGCACATAGATTGATTTCTCCACGGCAAACCACCAAACCCATGGTATGGTGGAGAGATTAAGAGACTTAATAAGGGTCGAATCGCTGATGTACTAAAGACAACGCGGTTTGACAGTTCAAAAACCTTGGAAGAAACGATCAAAAATTATGTGATGCTTTATAATCATGAAATACCACAAAAAAACCTGGTACACGAACCACCGATTCGGTGATAAAAAAATGGCATGAGAGATGCCCTAAATTGTTTCGAAAATCAGTTGATGATCTTACGGGACACGACAGATAGAACATAAGAAAATGCTTATTTTCATTTGATGAAGTTTTTACAGATAGCGACACAGTTTTATCATTGATCCCTATCTCTGAAATTATCAGAAAGGCGATTGATGATACAGCACAAGGCGGTTTTACCATTTATTTCATACATACCACTTGTACTTGTTTTAAGTCAGTTTCTCCTATCAAAACTTTAATAATACCATCCATTTTTAAGGTATCCATGCCTTCGGTTAAGCAAATATCCATGATTTCTTCCACCATGGCTTTATGTTTGATGGCTTTCTTGATCATGTCGCTACCTATCATGAGTTCATACAATCCAACACGCCCCTTATAACCTTCATGACATGTATCACAGCCCACTGCACGATATAGCTGTAGCTTTCCACTGTTGCCATATTGCGCTGTCCAATGACTACGCAATTTCTGTTTTTCTTGTTCGGGATTGTTTTTCCAATTCTCGATTTTTGAGAGTTCTTTACTGTATTCATTAATCAACACGTCTACTTCTTCCGAAGTTGGCTCATAGGGTTGTTTACAATCTGAACACAGCTTTTTGGCCAAGCGTTGCGCTAAAATACCCAGCAAGGCATCGGCAAAATTAAGTGGATCCATCCCCATTTCAATCAGTCGTACAATTGCCTCAGGGGCGCTATTGGTATGTAAGGTAGACATCACCAAGTGGCCTGTTAATGATGCTTCAATGCCGGTACTCACTGTTTCATAATCCCGCATTTCTCCAACCATAATCACATCAGGATCTGCCCGTAAAAAAGAACGCATGGCTGTTGCAAAAGTCAGGCCGGCTTTTTGATCTACTTGCATTTGTCTAAGACCGCTCTGTGTAATTTCTACTGGATCTTCAGCCGTTACAATTTTTACATCGCCTGTATTGAGATGTTTGAGCAGTGAATGTAAAGTGGTGGTTTTCCCAGAACCTGTAGGACCACACACAAATACAATGCCATAGGGTTGTTCGACGATGTTGATAAGATCTTTTTTGACATTCTCACGTACGCCTAATGTTTCTAATGGTAAAGGTTTTCCGGATGCCAAAATACGCAACACCGCATTCTTCCAAGTTTAGAGCACCCGCTACTGGATAAGTGGCTACCCGTAGTTCAATATCAAGATCTTTTACAAAGCGACTCATCTTGATTTTTCCATCTTGTGGAATTCTCTGTTCAGATATATTTAAATCTGCCATCACTTTAATACGATTGATAATCTTTTGGCGTATAGTGGGACTAAGGCGCAAATATTCAACCAACTCGCCATCGATTCGGAAACGAACCAATGTTTTTGCATTGCCAGGATAAGGCTCGATGTGAATGTCAGAAGTACGTTTTTTGTAGGCATCTGTAATAATACGATTGACCAATTTAACCAGTTCGTCTTCACCAATACTGGAATCAATGGCCTCGCTTTTTTCTATTGCACTATCGCCAGCATTTTCTTCCAATTGCGTTAACATTTCTTCAATCTGTGCATCATTACTAAAGAAATGGTTAAAATATTTTTCAAATTCCCCAGTGGTTGTGACCATAACCTTAATCTGACGCCCTTGGAAATAAGTGGAATATTAATCCATTTGCCTCGGCTTCTACAGGATCCGGGGTGACGATATTGATGATATGAGATGGTGGCATTTCTGCTTTAATGGGTATCCACTTATATTTTGAAAAAAAATCATATTTAACATGGTCAAGCAAATCATTTGGACGTTCAATGGTTGCATCGAAAGCAAAATAAGGGATGTTATAGAACAAAGATAAACTTTTTCCAATGGTTTCCAACGGGATATTGTGTTTTTTATGCAGCACATCATCAATGGAAAGCGATTCTTTTTGAGCTTGCTCAGTCGCCTTGTTGATATCATGCTGAGAAAGATATTGCGAGCGTATCAGGTAATCATAACGTGATGAAAATATTGTACTTGTTTCGTTAGTCTTAATGGGCGTACTTGGTTTAGAATGGTTGGTCATAGAGATATCTTTGCTACTTTTCCCATCATTATCATCATCTTCGTCATCATCTTCGTCATCATCTTCATCGACAGTTTCAGTTTCATGCACTGCGCCCTTTGTCTTGAGCGTTGTGGTGTGTTCTTGCGAATCATCATCCAATATGAGATGGCCTGTCGGATGATTTTCGTTTGTTAATATTGATGCAT